>JAKSZP010016057.1:0-111578 GCA_022478985.1 Massospora cicadina | reverse complement strand
GCTGACTAGGGGACGGACACTTCCATTAGTCAACCTGTAAGAAATGAAACTTAGTAACAGAGAAGGCACCCCAGAGAAGCATGATATCTCTTGTTGCCAGCGGGAACGCCACTATGGGGAGGGGGAGGGAACGTGTAAAGGGGTCGTAACCACAATTGAACATGTGTGGAGGAAAGGGTCCAATTTGATGAACCAAACTGGGAACCAGGATTAGACCAGCTGTTGGCGACGTGGTGGGATGTACCCAAACATCCATGCCTGAAAGTGGTCCACCAAATGGGACCGGAATCTGTGGACAGCTTCTGGGAGGGTGGGGGTGGAGCCTGCGATGGCATCCAAGACAATTGTGTGGATAGTCCACATGGCGATTGTGACCACCAGAGCATGGAGGGATGGTGGAAGGGAGATGCCATGGATATAGCAAACATATCTCTTGACAGACTGGAGGGATGTGTTTGATCCTGGCCAAGCAGACGTTGAACTTCGCGCCATATCACTTTAGAGGTAGGACATTTCTCCAGGCGGTGAAACAGCGTTCCATACTGGCCACACACGACGCAGGATGAGTGTAAAGCGTTAGAGCGCTCAGCCATATGGTACACCCGCCTCAAGCAGCGCCATACATGGGAACTGATTTTAGACTACAACAGAGGGTGGTGTGCGTAATTCCAAATAGTCTTTTGGGTCTCAATGGAATAAGGGATGTCCATAATGTCCAGGTAGTCCACCCTGGATAGGACATGGGGCCGTGTGGGGATCAAGCCATCTTGAATGGGTAACCCCTGTACCTCCTGTGTGAACTGAGGAGAGGGGTGGCCTCTCTGGGCTGTGTTTCCACTAATACAAATTCTCCACTCAGCGCACCGCATGGAGAGGAGGATATGTTTGCAGTGGGTTTTAGTACCGTGAGGACCTGTGGCCAATGGGTGGGAAGCCAGATATTTCATCAAGGAGTGAGGGTTGATGGATTGTTAAGGCCCAGGGCGCGAGAGAAGTTGGAGCGGGCCACACGGGACCAGTGTTGGGAGGGGGGCTTAGGGGTGGTGATGGCTGCAATCCAGGTGCCCAGGATCTTGGCAGCATGGGCTTTAAAGTCAATCAGGCCCATGCCACCATGACGACGATGGCTAAACATGACCTCAAGCTGCACTGGCGGTGGGCGGCCTGACCATAGCCACCCTTGTAGGAGGGCATACATAGATTTGAAAAAACCCAGGGAGAAGGCGATTGCGCGGGCTCCAAGCCAGACTTTGGAGAGGAGCATAGAGTTGGCTAAGACAACCCTGCCAGTAAGGGAAGTAGGGTGGACTCTGAGGGAGGCGATACACTTCATCACATTGTCTAGAATACAACTTTCCATTACTGCTGAGGCATACCCGCCTGCCTCCACCCACACGCCCAGATGGCGGACAGGCCCTATGGTAGGCCGTGGCACGAAGGGTAGTACAAGTGGGGCGGTGTGGGGTGATCAGGGAAGGCGAGCACGTGTGCGAGCAGATGGGCCAGGCTGGACATTGGTTGCTGGGGCCCAGCAGGTTTGATACCGACAAGGAGGATGATTTCAGTTTTGGAAGCGTTCAGTGCAGCATTACTTACCCGGAAATACTCCTGGATGAGAGCTTCAAGCGCGCGTGCATCTTGATTATTAGCCTTTCTGACCACACAGTCATCTGCAAACGCCATCAATTTGACTGGGGCTTGACCTGGTAAATGGACCCCAGTGAGGTGGGCATTCACGTTTCAAAGTAGTGGGTCAAGGCTGAAGTTGTATAAGAGTGGGCTAAGGGGGTCCCCTTGGCGTAGGCCCCTTTGAGGGCGGAATACTTATGTTAGGAAGCCAGGGCCACGCACTGCCATTGTTGCAGATTCCATGAGCAGCGTTACCCAGTTGTTGAAGCGAGGGGGCAAGCGGAATTGGTGGAGGCAGGCCCTGAGGTATTCCCAGTTTACTCTATCATAGGCCTTCTGTTGGTCCAAAAATACAAGGGGCTAAGAGGCTGTGGACTGGCATGCGTTAGCCACAGAGTGCACGTTGTCCCAAATCGACCTTCTGGGTATGAAACCAAATTGTTCTGGGGAGATGGTGGCAGAAGCTACAATCCCTAAACGGTTGGCCATGATTTTAGTAAAAATTTTTGAATCTTTGTTGCTTAAATAAATGGGGCACCAGTTGGCTAGGTCTAGCTTATCCCCTTTCTTGAAGAGTGTGAAGGTGAAGGCCTCTTGCCCTCCTGGTAGAAGGCGCGTATCCAGAAGGCTCTGGTTAAAGGAGGCAAGCAGCAGTGGGGATATATATTTGAATTACTTCTTATAGAACTCATATGGAATGCCATCAGGGCCTGGGCATTTCCGATTTAGTTCACAGCAGATGGCTGACCAGAGTTCATCTGGAGTAATCAAATTAATTAATTCTGGGTATCAGGAAATGGTGTGGATGTGAGTGCTGTCGAGAAATTTCGCCACTTCAGCTGGCTGAATTGGATCAGATTAGTACAACTTGGAGTAATACTTTTGTATTTTGATTGCCACATCGGCTGGTGTATCCACGACAGAATCATCTGATCTCTGCGCCTGTGTGCAGGCCATGATCTGGCGTGGTGCCAAGAATTTTTTAAAAAAATATGTGGTGCATGTGTTGCCCTCTGTAATGTGTTTGACCCTGTACTGAACACAAAGCCCAATGTTTGTGTTGCCTTTTGAGCGCGTTGAGGTGGGCGGCTGCTTCTGCCCACTTCCAGACCCAAGCAGGGCTGTAGCCTGTGACTGGGATGTTGGACTCCAGGTGTACCTACTCTGCCAGAGTGCGCGAGATGACAGCTGATGTAGCTCATGAGCGTTGGGAGGAGAGGTGGTGAGTGTGGCGGATGGTATCATCTTTGAAGGCTGACCATGTGGAAATTGGGTCTGCACAAAATGGTGTAATAAACTCTTTTGCCAAAGTTGCTGATTCCACCCAAGTGGAAAATCCTGGTGACGCAAGTTTGGGTGGGCGGAGTTTGCACTAATGCAGGGCCTTAGCCACTGTGACAGGTAAGTGGTAGGTTATTGAGACCAACCAGTGGTTGGAGAATTCGATTTTTGTTGTTTGGAAGTGGGAAATGGAGATTAAAATTTTGCCGGTGTGAGGATAAGGTCAATGAGGGTCATGGACCTTAATTGGCCGTTGTGGATTTGGGGGCGCATCATGTTTTTGAGCAGCGGGGCTTGCCATGGCAGCACATCTAATAACTCAAGGGTGGCCTTTAGAATGTGAAGTTCTACATGACCCTGGGGGGCGTGGGATGAGGAAGGCCAACAGTCCGTGGGTGAGTTTAGCCAATAGTTCATGTCGCCAACTATGAAAGGGTCAGGGGGTAACAGAAGGTATTTGACTGATGAGAAATTTCCTGACGCTCTCGTGCACAGGTTGGGGCATAAATGTTGACAATAGCATGTAACACATCAGCCCATGAGAATGTAACAACAAGGACTCAGCCATTGAGGAAGGATTCTGATGACTAAAATCTAAAAAATTCTTTTTCTGAACTAGCACCCCACAGTGCTCCAACCAGAAGGATAGGGAAGGGAGGAGCATGGTTTTCCAAGTGTCCTCAGAACCTCACGGACAGTGGGATTCTTGGATGGCCAGGATGTCCACGGGTAATTTTTTTTGTAAAAAACTCAGTTTCCTAGCCTGGGATCGCGAGGCCTTGAGTCTGGCGATATTCAACGTCTCTAAAGTGAAGGCTTCCCCCATTGCACCTTAGATGTGAGGGGGTGGGCACCTGGGCCCACCAGCCTCCTCTGGATCCCCATGGGCCTTCACGGCAGCGCGGGTATTTGTGCCAACACTATTGGTAGTTTTGTTAATTTTAGCATACAGGTTCACGTTAGCTTTTGCCTTTGCTTTTTGTTTCCCCAACGTTGAACGAATTTTTTGCAGTGTGGATGAGTTCAGTGCACCAACGTTTGGGTCAAAAAAATATTTCAGGTAGGTTGGAGACCAAGTCGGTTTCAATTGAGGCTTGGTTGCAAAGGTTAGGTAAGATTGAGTCACCCATCAGATCCTCAGATTGGGTGGCCCAATTGGCATGAGCTTCCCAATCTGTTTGGTTGAGGGATTCCCAAGTTACTTCCACCGCGAAGGTTTCAATGTCCTCCTGGCGTTGGGAGTGTGGGGTAGCAGAGGCAACTTTGGCCACTTCCTTGGCTGTGGCCCTGCGGGCCTGTTTGGCCTTCTTTCGCTCTTGAGGGGAGATAGGCTTTACTAGTAAGTAGCAGCCTTTTGCTCCCCACTGAAAGCCTCTTTGGTGCTGGCGGTTGGTTCATAGTGCGCCTCCCCGCTGGCCATGGCCGCCGAGGGGTGCTCTTGGAATGTGATGTCCTCCTTGGTGGGGCATGCGTGTGCCTTATGGCCAAATGTGTCACAGTGGGTGCAGATGGGGGGTGCACTGTCTACAGTTACCTGGAAAGGGTGGGTGGTATGCCCTCCGATATTAATATAAGTGGAGTGTGGGATCTGGGTTAGGTCCTTCACAATATCCTCAGTTGGAGTCAGAACTGCAATGGCTTTGCCAGTGCACAGGTTTGGCATCAGCATAAAGCGTTGTATCTCGAAGGATTGTATTTCGCCATATATGTTAAACCATCTTTCAGGTGCTGCTCCAGAATGGCACGCTTGACTGTAGTGGGCAAAAAGTTAAATGTGAGGAAAATTTGGTTGGATTTTTCCATCTGGTGCGTTTGGTTTAGATGACCTGTTGCCCTTTGGGGAGGTCGATCACTACATGAGCCACAGCAGCTTCATCTGCTGCCTCCTTGTTTTTGAAACTGAGGTCCAGCCAACCGCATGACATGGAGTGAGGTGTGACATACACCATGGTCAGGAAAAAAGTGTGCACATCCCCGCAAAATTTTTCCCATAAAGCTGTTTGTTGGATATCCAGAAACACCCAGACTCCATATTCCACTGACAAGAGTGGTTGAGAGTGCGGCGTGTTGATGTACTGGTTACATCGCGCCTGCCAAGTGAGGATTTCTGTGGAAATAGTGACCGCCGTTTTTTTATCTTTATCTAATCCGCCAGTTTCTGTGGGGCGTTTTTGAACGTTGGAGGTCGCAGGCCTACCACCTGTGCATCTTACCTTACTTGCCCAACTGCTCCCTGACATGGGCGCAGACTAATATCCTCTGTGAGATTATCAAACTAGATTTAGACTTGAATTGAATAAGTTTCATAAGTGATTGCAACGAGAGAGAAAAGTTTTGTATTCTGCTAGTTATATACTAAAATAAAGTTACGTCAAAGTTTCTAAAACTCTTTTTAGTACTTGAGTTTTTTAAGTCCTTTCATAATAAAAACCATAGGATGGACACTCTAGTTTATGGAACCTAAGCGTGACTTGGCACCCAAAAATAATTAATATAATTGTTGTGAGTCTTAGACTGTTTTAATTATTGAGTCTTGGGCTTCTTGGGCACAGCACCATTAATACACATAAGAGGACAATCAACAGGCTATAGCTCACTATAGGGGCTCAGCCAATGCTTAGAAAACCTACACAAATTAATTGCACCATGGAAGATAATCAAATTGATAAGTAAACTGGTTAGGGAAAAACGAAAACAGTAAAGAGTATGAACAAATGGGAAGTCAACTAACATTATATTTGAAGAAGTTTAAGCAAAAACATAATGAAGATTCTATAATCTTGTCGTCTAACGAGGATTTTTAATGAAGGAGTTTAATACTTACTTCGTGGAGTTATTGCCCAGGAGAAAGAGCCAGCCACAAAAGGGCATCCACTGTTGACAGGACTCACATGAACCTATATGAATCAAATGTTCTCCCAGAGATATACAGCTAAAGTAAAAATCTATCTCAATACTTCATGCGTTTTGTATACCTAGCGCTTTATCATATTGTGCATCTATTAGAAGTCCATAACGAGGAACTCCACCATCATATTAATACCCAAGGGACCTTATGGTTGGCCTATTAACAGGTATATAACTTATAATCCCAAAGTATAGGAGACGTTTTCTGACTGATCAAAGTGAATCGTTCCTATATTAAATTAATATAACCAAATGAGGACCATTGACTCTGGTGTTATCAAGTATATGAAGATATCTATAGAGCTTCTCAGAAAGGATATCATGGAGCTGAACAAAAAACTAATTGAATACTGAATGCTTTTGCCCAAGACCTACTAAAACAAAATGCATAAGCCTTTGATGAAATGGTGGCCCAAGCTTATACTAGTGTCATAATGCGGAAAAACAGATTAACTCCTTGAGTCCTAGCTAAAGGAAGCCTTATGAAGAATTGATGAGTTTTAAACCATTGAACTTCTGAGGCTCAATCATTACCCTAAAATATTATTTCCTGAGTGGCTCATGTTGAAAAGCATCTGGCATACTGTGCAACCCAAGTATCTACTCATTCCATTGATGAGTGACTCAAAGAATGAAGAGAGTTATAAGTAAAAAATCACATAGTCAAGAAGACATTAATCATATCTATCATCACCTCAATAAATCTGTGAAACGCTGTTTGCTATCACATAAGAGCTAAAAGCCATTGCCAATAAGCCTCTCAGAGCAAAGAATGTAAAGAGATGAAGGAGGGCTTTAATTGGCGCATTGAATTATCAAAGGGTGAGAATAAGCTATTGCAAACTTACTTCTCATCCGCTCTAAAAAAATCATGCTCTGAAAATCCACATAAAGAAATTAAAATATGATAAAGCTGTTCTTGAAAGATGAATTATCTGCTGGATGTCTTACCAAGACTTACTCTAGAGAAATGGAGCAACTTTTTAATACTCTACAAGAGAAATTACATTGACTTTCTCAACAAGTTGAGCAGAGTAACAGATGTATAAAATTAATGTATCTGAAGCTCCCATAGTACACGTTGTCACAGAGTTGAAAACCACTACATTTAAACATAACTTGAAGGACAAATTCATGCCTTGTATAGGGAGTATCAATATTTTCTTTACATTTATGAAGCCGCAATGGATAGTGTGTCTGATCATGAAAAGGTTATGCATATTTTAAATTTTAATTTTATATTTTTTTGAAGTATGCTGACCAGGGGACTGACCTAACAAAATGGAAGCACCAGACCAACCAAACCAAAAAACCCAAACTAATCACCTTAAACGGGCAGCAAATCACAAACAAAAAAACAACCAACCAGGTGAACAGTGGCGAACCGCTTATCCCACTATAGTGGAAAGGGAAGGGGGATCAGGGGACTCATCCATAGTATCCGCCTCATACAAAGCACGGGCCAAGGCAGAGAGCAAGGGTGTGGGTTTATCAGTGATATGGGGAGCGAGATCGCAGAGGATTAGTTGTTTGTAGAAATCATCATCATAAATGGCGCTCAGGTAAATGGACAAGCACTTTTCCACTTGTATGCGGATGGCAGGATGTTGGGAAACTAAAGAAGTGTTAGCTTAGGTTATTTTTGTTGTTTTGCAAAGCTGCAATCACTTTCTGAATGGCATAGCAGTATGTTTATGTAGCTAGTAAATGGTATTTTTTCTCTGGGGGCAGGTCTGGGCAAGAATGGAAGGGGGAGACCTTTGGACAGTTTCATTGCTGTTTGGGATATTATATTGCGGAGGAAAATTTAATTAGGCTGTGCAGCAGCTGCCACAGCAAAATGTTTTTGGTTGCATAACACATCGCCCTTCAAGTTTGGGACATAAAAGTGCTAAAGGATCTTAATGGGGGATCATGTAGGAATAAATTCTCTAATGTCAGCTTCAAAGTCTCCAGTCTCATTGCCAGATTTGTCAGTTTCATTTAATGAGGACCATGGGTTCAAGTCATACAGGTACAAGCTTTTCCTCGATAGGGATGGTTGAACCTGATGATTGGGTTGAGGCTCATGAGCGAATTATTGTCTAAGCTATACCATGATTGGTGGGAGCATTGGTGGCTCTGGAATAAGGATGGGTCTGATTGGCTGCTGTAGACGCAGCTGTGGCAACAGGCTTTAGGAGAGGTGGGGTTGGATTGCCCCCATTATGAGAGGGCTGCGAGGTGGCTAGCAGATGAAGACTTGGTGGCTGGGTCTGTAGAGCCGGTAGAGGCAGTGAGGTAGGGGAAACTCCACTTTGAGTGGTCCAACTTGAAGCAGGATGTACAGATGGTCTTCTCGCCCTTGATGTGGGTCAAGAATAGGTGGTCAGGGGCAGAAGCAATGAAAGAGCGTGGGGGAATATGGTCAGCTATATTTGTAAATTTAGGGCTGATTGTGTCAAAGGCCCAAGGCCCAGCGAGGCATGTGGCTCCATTGGGGACCACAAATTATAGGATGGGGTCAGCGCCCTAGGCTGCCAAACCTGCCATCAGCTCCTGATGGAGCACTTCCATGTGAAGGTGAATGAACAACCCGTGAACTGAACCACCATCATGGAATCAGTGGGGAGCCAGGTGCACTTTGTGGGGATTGGGGTGCCCTGGAAAACCAGGGGCACAGTTGCTGCAGTGACAGCAGCAGTTTCACTTGTGAAACCAAGGTCAAAGTACCCCTTATAAGGGCGAAAATTGATAAAGTTGGTGGGTTGCATCACCATCTGTGCTAATTCAATTGTTATTTTATCTGCATATAGGAACGACTTCCCATATTTGACCTGAAGGCCAAAATGCATGCAAGAGTGGTGCAGAAAGATCATCAATGGGGCACTGCCTGGGATTGTATGAGGTGAACAATAGGATCCTTAGGTGGAATGAACCAATCTATGGATTGATTAGGACTGGATGATCCAATCCAAGCACCTTTTCCCCCCAAATGGAAAATGCTGGGCATGGTTTTGCTGCTGCCCCATACAGGATCATCAGGCGGTGGGGCCGTGGACACCAGTGGGTCAGTTTCACAGCAAATTTGGCTATCTATTCAGTTTTTTAAATTTAAATCACTTGAAAGTGGGCTCAAGCAGAAAGAGATTAATTGATTAAGATATATTTTATCTTGTTTAATCCGTATGGCTCAAGAGGTTATGGTACATCATATGGAAGACTTGAACATCTGGAGTAAAGTGGAGGAAAGGCTCATCAAAAAATTAATTTCTCAGAAAAACTTGAGAATGAAGAAACACGCTTAACGAGAATTAAGCTATGCCAAAATGAAACTATGGCTGAGTTCACAAATCACTTTTTTATCAAGGCCCAAACTCTGACGACCTTGAAGATGCTTACATTAGAAGATACTGTAGCTGCCTTTGCTGCTGGTTTACATAGTAACCCTGGCTTATCCATGCGTGTCACATCTGTCAAATTAAGCTTTAATTTTGTCTTAGACATTAAAAAACCATGCTAAATGTGTTTGATATGCACAAGCCAAAGACCTCTTAAAAAGGCATCCACAAAACCCTGAGTGTATATAATAGAGGGAGCGAGGCCTAAAAGGTGGAGGAGCTCTAATGTAACTACTTCAAGAGTAACAACCATATTTGTTAAGTTCCAAGGATTGCTCGCTAGATAAAATACTAAGTTGTTCAGAAAGTATTTTCATTTTTATAAAAATTGTCTTTCATCATCATAAAAAACCGAAATATCTTCTAAAACAACCTAATAGATTCTGTATGATTAATTGGGATGAAGTTTAGCCAAAAGGTCATTAATGTAGCCAGTATCTTATGTTAATTTGACCATTCAGAATCCACTAGTCTTATTTAATTTTCAACTCTTTTGGTCAATTTTGGGCTTAATTTTCCCTACAAATTTTGTGAAATTCTACTGAGGCAGTCAGAGATACAAGCTGAGAACTCTGAATTGTCAGCTTGTTGACACTCTTAAAGATAAGATTCTGATAACAAACCAGATAAAGAAAATCAAGAAAAGTATATTTCTATTTAAGAGATATTATTGGATGATCCTTCATTAGGCCAAACACCAGTAATTATACCTCTAGGGCACCTCCTGGCCTCATATTGAGCACGCAATTCCCACAGAAAATTATTTTTCTACCTCAGTTTGGCCCTTAAACTTATACATTATGAACTATTGATGTGACTATTGGTTTCAAAATACTCTAATACTTGGTAAGGCTTCAGGGGCAAAAATCGCAATACAAACGTGAAAGATTATCCTAAAACCAGCCTAATTTGAGTTTTGTCATATAGCTGATGAGATAAGACTTCTGGGAAATTTGGAGTTGAGTTTAATTAAATGATGAACCCTAATTGGGACTTCAGCAGGCCTCTCTTGAAAGCACTAGGTCTCCCATTTAGGCGGTCCATGCGCAAGTGCTTCTGTGCCAATCACAAGGATCAATATAAAAAACTTTACCATGGAGCAGAAAATTGAATTAACATTATGATGCCAACCTTATTATTCTATTTGTCCATGGGATTTATGAGTTATTTCTAGGATTAATCCTCAGAAAATTTCTTAAGATGAAAGGTCAATATTGCTCCCAATTAATTGGGACCAAATGGCGAGGTTTTTGCATGTATAATCAGCCTAAATTAAGCAAGTGTATTTGGCTTGAGCTGTTGAGAGAATAATCAACATGCTGTTGAGATATTCAAACCAAGTTTTAAAGTGGATTATTGAACTGGTTGGCGTTGAGATAAATTGCCTAATCTTTAGAGTGGATAATTGGATTAAGATGACGTTGAAATATTTGGTTTGAGCTGTATAATAGTGTTTGGCTTTTAGTTAAGATTAGAGCAATTGACCCAAGTTTATGAAGGATAATCAGTCTGATTTTTAGTTGTCAAAGGGTTTATTTTAGGGCCAACCACCAGAATCTGACATTCCCCCCACTTGACTCAAATAAAAACCCCAAGGTTCCCAATTAGTCTTCATTGATCTTCACAATTCTTTAGTTTCAGTCCAAATTTCCAATAAAAGTAGGCCAAGTGCATAGCCTTAACTTTGTCCCTAATTGCCAATGGATTTGGAGTCAGATCCCCTCCCCATCCTCAAAGGCAAACTATAGCATTAATTATGTTATATATATTATTTTAAACTTTTTTGTTTTTTTCTTTATTTTTTCCCTTTTTTGCAATGCTCTTATTATATATATCTTAATCAGCCAGCTTATTGAACCTTCTAAGAACTTTTGCATGTGCTCAGTTTTATATATGGCTGTTCCTAATATCCTTTAACATATATATGAAATTGAATGTCTTCTCAAATTTTGAATGGCCCAACCCAGATGTGATCTAACTTTTGAAATTGGCCCAATATATGGGTATTTCAAAATGAAAACTTCATCATGTATTTCAAATTCAGCCAATTTGTAGCATTTTTCCAAAACCTTTTCATGTCAGGCCTTTTCACAGCAAAACTGCTGTCAAAGGCTTGAACTTACAGTTTAATTAGGGTATCTGCAAGCTTCATGACGTATTGAGGATTACTGTTTTATCAGGATCTTCTAGGACCAAATATAGTAGCAATGGTAGGGCATATGTCTTCCATAAAATAACTGAAAAAAAGGGACATTCTGGTTGCCAAATGGTAGGAGATATTGTAGGCAGATACTGCCAAACTCAAAAAAGTACTCCATTCAGATGGTTTGGCCAATGATAATTTCTTAATAATGGTTTCTAACATCCCATTTGCGCGCTCAACAGTCCAATTAGTTTTAGGATGATAGGGAGCAGAAAGCACACCTTGTACTCCTATTAATTGGTTGAGCTTGGAAAGGACATCGGTGGTAAAGTTGGTTCCATTATTGGTCAGAATAACCTTGGGACATCCATGCTTGTGGAGGATGTTTTTCAAGGGCAAACTTAGCTGTAGTTGCCACTCCTGCTTCCCAAATAGCCTTGGCCTTGACCCAGCCGGTCAAGTAGTTGATAGTTACAGTAATGTACTTGGCCCTTGAATTGCTTGTTGGAAGTTGGCCAGCAATGTCAATAGATACTGTGTGCCAGGAGAACTTGGGCCAAAATAAGCTGATAATATGTGTTTTTTCAGGATGATTTCTCACCTTGACATTCCACACAGAATTCTAGCATTTCTTTGATAGCAAAAATTTCTTTACTACTAATAATAGCATTGCTTCAGATGCTCTTTCGTCTTTTTTGAATCCACCATGCCCTATGGCCTTATGGGAAGCCAAAATGATGCCTGTTTGGTCTGATGGTTTTTAAAATATACTTATTTCCCTCAATGATCTTGTAAAGTGTCCCGTTTTTGATAGTTATATCTTTTTGTAAATGAAAAATAGTTTTCAGACGGATTCAGGCTCATCTTGGTACTCTCCACTGATCATCTTCTTAAATAAATTATTTGTGGTCAGACTTAGTGTTGCAATAGTGGGCAGTTGGGAAAGGCAATTGGCATTTTGATGTTTTACCTTATTGCTATGCTCAATTGTGTAGTCATAAGCTTAAAGCTTTAACTCCCAGAGGGCTAATCGGCCCTCAAGCTCTCTTAAGCTGTTCATCCATCTTAGGGATGCATGATCAGTAACAACTTTGAAATATGTGCCATGCAGGTAGGCCCAAAATTTCTTGCAAGCATATATGACAGGTAAGCTTCTTGTTCCATAACCCTGTAATTTCTCTCATGAACATTTAAGATCTGACTAACAAAGGCTCTGGATGTCTTCACCATCTTTTCTAATCTGAGATAATATGGCCCCCACTGCCATTAGGGATTTGTCACTCTGGACAATAAATTTACAATCAAAGTCTGGGTATCAAAGAACAAGCGCGACCAATAGTGCTGATTGGAGTTGATTAAATGCATTTTGGCAGGCTGGAGTCCAGTAAAAGGGGACTTATCTTAAATTAGATAGAAAAGTGGCTCCCAAGTTGTGCAAAATTGGCAATAAATTGGTGATAGTACCCAATCATGCCTAAAAATAATGAATAAAACGTTTGAATTAGGGCCATTTCATTTTGGAAATGGCATCCAACTTAGAGGGTTGGGGCCAAAGACCTACTTTGTCAATTACAAATCCGAGGTATTCCAGTTGGTCTTTGAAAAGATGGCACTTTTTTGCTCTAGAATTAAGTTTGCAGCCGCGAGCCTTTTGAAAACCTCCTCTAAGTGTTCCAGGTGGTCATCAAAAGTGCGACTGAAAACGTTGATATTGTAAAGGTAAACTAGTAAGCATGAAAACTTTGTATCTCCCAGGACTGTGCCCATGGCCCTCTGAAAGATAGCCAGGGCATTGAAGAGCCCATTAGGCACTCTTGTCGTCTGGAATAGGCCCTCTTGGGTTATAATTGCACATTTTTTGCGCTCCTCTTTGGGCAGATCTATTTACCAATACCTGCTGATAAGTTCCATTGCTGAGAAGAACTTCGCTCCCCCTATCCTTCCCAAGACATCATCAATTTTTGGCAGAGAGTACAAGTTCTTCTTGTTGATGTTGTTTAACTTTTGGTAAACAATGACTACTTGATTGCTTCCATCCTTTTTTTAAACTATCAAAATTGGTGCTGCCCAAGGACTTTTTGAAGGAATTAACATGCCACAATCAAGGAGTACCTTAATCTCCTTTAAAACATCTTCTTTTGATGATTTTAATCATCTAATCAGGTGTAATCAAATTGGTTTATGATTTCTGGTATCAATACTGTGGGTGACACCCTTAGCACATCCCAAGTCAAAATCATCTTGTGTGGAAATTCCAATATTTAGAAAATAACTGCTGAGCCTGGCCTTTCTCAGAGTTGGTCAGGTTGCTTAAATCGGCACTGGGGACAACATTATTAATGCTGATTAGGTCCTTATGGGAAGACCTAATTTGACAAAAGTTCCAAACTCATGGAATAAGTTAATCTCCGTAGTAGGGAACAGATGCAGAAAAGCGACTGATTGATGTTGCTTGATGAAAATGGGCTGATTTTTCAGGTTTTCACACAAGATGTGAATTTCTCCATGGCCAGTAATGATTATACCAGGGGCAATGTTAGGTTCGAATCAAGATTTAGACCATGGTTGATATACTTCAACACAAAGTCCTTCCAGAATAATAATTATCAGTCCAGTTGGGTCGATTACTTGATCAGCAGATTATATAGTTATGTGCTGATTTGACCAAAGTTGGATGACTTTTGACTCATTGATCTGGGTGGGTAATGTTTTTATTTTTGACTGCGCTTTGACATACTCAATCAGGACTACTTCATCTTTATTGGCAAGGTTTATGAATAGGCTGAGCTTCTTTTTCTCAACTGCCCTATCCTTATTATATTAAAGCGGGATAGCCTGGCCAGGAATGGTGAGAGTATCGTCCTTATTATTGGTAACTAATCCATATATTCTTGGGAAATTAGTCCAAATTAAAAAATCATAGTTCATAGTTGGCAACACTATGGCAGGTGCTGTAACTACAATAGATCTATGTCTTAGAGGTAGGGTGCTATATGTGCTTAGCGTTATAGCTGTATATGCTCCAACTGTACCATATTCCTGACAGTGGGCAACATCGAGCACAAATTTCAAAATTTTAACTAATTTTGAGCTAACTATATTGATAGGGGCACTACTATCAATAATGGCTCAAACTTGCATCTTGCTTACTGCTATATCCACATAAGTACATTCAGAGTAGTTTTCAAAGGTATTTATTGTGTGAATACTATGATTGCTGCCCAATTCTAGGTGTGATTTCAGGCTTGAGCAAATATCTGGGAAGTTATCTGCTAAGGTCTTTATGGGAATGGCTACTTTTACGTTGTTAAGTGAAGGTAGGTTCGTTGAACATTCATATTGGAGGTCAAACCCTGATCAATAATTTGTTTTGCGTAAGGTTTTGACGCCTCTTCTTGGGCTTCTTTGGTAATTTTCATGGGTTTACTTGTTTTTGCTTTGGCTTAAGTAGTGAACATAAGTATATCATTAGCTACAATATGGTAGAGGTTATCTTTGGCAACATCTTCAGCCTTAAAAAGCTTTCCAGGGTCAGGTGGAATGGTTTGGTGAACATCGGTGGAATTGAGAGCATTCTACCTCTACTCTACCTGCTTTTTTCCTGCCTCGCTGTCAAAGTTTGATTTCTAGAGAAATGTTGACCCCTAGTTTTTTGTATGACCGTCTCTAGCATTGGCTAGTAAAATTCCCCTTTCACCACAGTTGTGGCATGTAATTGGCATTGGCTGCTGTTTTTTCTCAATTTTTTGGTTTGTAGTTTGGAAATTTTTCCCTTGGTTGGACA
Source organism: Massospora cicadina (assembly GCA_022478985.1). NCBI lineage: Eukaryota > Fungi > Entomophthoromycota > Entomophthoromycetes > Entomophthorales > Entomophthoraceae > Massospora > Massospora cicadina. Next base: position 96,454 of record JAKSZP010016057.1, on the reverse strand, counting down.
TATTGTTGCTTTTTGGCCAAAAATCTGTATCTTTGCTGGTCCTTGGGCCAATTAGAGTTATCAAAACTGTGAGAACAGCTTTCTAAGTAATTGGTAAGCTCTTGAGTTTCCGTTTCTCCATTGAATGCAGGTATTATGACATGTTGCAAGTCATGGTAGGGCATGATTGCGTGTTTCATTGCAATCTTAGTGTCAAACTTATCTCGCATTGCACCCAAGCAAGACTTGTGCCTCATGGGAAAATCTGTCTGAAAAGTCCTTAATAGTCTCATTCTGCTTGAATTCAATATTAAGAAGCTCTCTTTTTGGGCCTCTAACTTTCCAGGCCCTCCAAATTGTTTTGTCACCGCAATTTATGCATCCAAATAGGACTATTCGTCACCCAAATAGGGCTTAACAAGGTCACAGCTATGGGCATTGTGTGAGTTAATTAGTGCTGATACTTTTGCATAGTATGATGCTCGCTGCATTGCTTTTTCAAATAGCTTGAGAAAAGAGTGAACATTCCCATTCCTATCAAACTTTGGCAAGTTTAATGTTTTAGAGTCATCTCTTCCTGTTTTGGGCATAGGTGTTGCACTTCTTCTAGTACTTGAACGCATTTTTGTATCATCATTTTAAAATCAACCCTCTTTCTTGTTGTGGAGTAACTGGAGTTTGGATTAATGCCAGAACTTTAGCCATAGGACGGATGTTCGATATATCAGTTTCTGTATTGGTGTCAAATTCTGATGATTCAATTTCATGATATTGCTCCAAACTACTGGATTCAATTTTTAATACAGCCCTTAATTGTTTTTCCAAATTGTTTTTTGGTCAAATTGGCAGAGCGTTTTGAGTTTCTTTATTGTCAAGGCTGGGTGAGGACTGGTAGTTTCTTTTTTTGATGGATTCAAATTCTTTTTAAGGTTGTCATGTTCAGTTTTGAATAAAGCTTTTTTTTGGACATTATTCTTTTGATATCTTTGGCCATACTGTCTACTCTGGTTTTTGCAATTGATAATCGCATTTTAAGTTCCCGATTTTCTTGAGTAATTTCAGTATCTCTGGCCTGCAATCTTGACACAACATTCCAAATTTTGAAAATTCCTCTTTGATTTGAGCATCCTCCTAATCCCATTTGGGTCTTCTGGTAATGCTGCAAGGTCTTCAATGTTTTTGTTTATAATACCCAGCTCAGTCCAAACATAATTCACAAAGTTAACTTTCTTTGATTTTAAGTCCAGGTTTCTTTTTAGCCCAAAGTGTTTTGTGTGGTGAGTCATTCTGCCTGAGATAATAGCAAATTAAAATGGGTTTCCAGTTTTTGCAGAGGTAACCATAATTTATACTCATTCTTGTGATAACCCATGGTGAGCAATATCTTCTGGAGCTATCTTTAGTTTTTTATTATTTAGTAGCTCCTCGAGAGTGTTTAATCTCTCATGAGCTTCATTTGAAAGTCCTGTACTATCCACAATTGCTTTTTGAACTTCAGTAAAACTTTAAATTACTTTGTCTAGTAGAGAATTTTGAGAATATTGTTCCTCTCCTTGTACACGGTGGATTTCTGAGTTCCAGATTTTTTCTAGCAAGGATTCACTGGGTATGTTTGATTGAAGTTGTACAAAGGTAACCAGGAATTCATTAGTTGTTTGACTTTATGTAAGACATCTAGCAAGAGACGCTATGGTTGCATCACAGTACTTCATGTATATTTCCATCTTGAGCTCCTGATCCTTGAGGTTCTAGAACATGCTGAAAGAGGGATTAATTTGTGAAGTACCAATCCTAAAGCCCTAATATAAAATTTCCCAGCATAGCTTTTATGCTTTCAGATGTAAGATTGATTGGGCTTGTTGTGTCTACATGAGCTCTTCCACTGTGATAATACTCAGGGAGTAGGAGGTAACCGCATCAGAGATTTGGCGGATGGTAGTAAAATAATAAGAGGTTTACTTGTCACTAGTTTCCATCTTGTTGTTGCTATTTCTTCTGGCTTAGTCTGCCATTAATTGGTTGTGTGGGTCCATTTCAGATAGTGTAACCAATTTTGAGTGAGCATTAGTTGTTAAATTCCAAAGGGTTTCTCCATTAAAAAATAGATCCTGAACATTTCATTGATATGAAGTTCAGCAAAAGATCCTTAATTTAGCCAGCGTACTACAGAACTTCAACCGTGAAGAAGCTCATTAGGCTTATTCAACTTTTTCCGACTCTTCTGGTCAATTTTGGGCTTAATTTTCCCTAAAATTTTGTGAAATTCTACTGAGGCGGTCAGAGATACAAGCTGAGAGCTCTGAATTGTCAGCTTGTTGACACTCTTAAATATAAGATTCTGATAACAAACCATATAAAGAAAATCAAGAAAAGTATATCTCTATTTAAAAGATATTATTGCATGATCCTTCATTAGGTCAAACGCCAGTAATTGTACCTCTAGGGCACCTTCTGGCCACATATTGAGCACGCAATTTCCACAGAAAATTATGTTTCCACCTCAGTTTGGCCATTAAACTGATACAATTATGACCTACTGATAGGACTATTGGTTTCAAAATACTCTAATACTTTTTGAGACTTCAGGGGCAAAAATCGCAATACAAACGTGAAATATTGTCCAAAAACCAGCCCAATTTGAGTTTTGTCATACACCTGATGAGATAAGACTTCTGGGAAATTTGGCATTGAGTTTAATTAAATGATATACCCCTAATTGGGACGTCAGTAGGCCTCTCTTGATAGCATTAGGTCTCCCATTTAGGCGGTCCATGTGCAAGTGTTATTATGTCAATTACAAGGATCAACATACAAAATTCACCATAGGACATGAAATTAATTGTGAAATTATGATTTCAATCTTATTGTTATATTTGTTAATGATTTTTTAAAAGCTATTTTCATGATTGATTCCCAGACAATTTCTTAAGATAAATGGTTGATATTGCTCCTAATTAATCGGGACAAAATGCCAAGGTTTTTTCATGAATAATTGGCCTGAATTATGTGAGGATATTTGGCCCGAGCTGTCAAGAGAATAATCAATTTAACATTAAGATATCCAGCCCAAACTTTAAAGTGGATAATTTAATTAAGTTGGCGTTGAGATATTCAGCTTGAACCCTATAATAGTAATTGGCTTTAGTTGAGAATTAGAGTATTTGGCCCAATTTTAGAAGGATAATCATCCTGATTTGTTGGTTGTCAAAGGGTTATTTTCAGGTCAAACAAGGATCTGACAACACCAAAGACATGTGCTTTAAGAATAACCCTGCTCTTGAAGAGCAGGGAAAAGGGCAGTTGGTTTAGGGGCAGTTACCCCTAAAGCCAGCCAACCTAAAGTACTTGAAAAATTGCTTGATAGCTCTACTTGTGTGCTTTAAGGATGATTCCAGTGAGAGTTATGAAGGGGGTTATGAGGACACAAGTTATTATATTTTAGGAACACCCGCTGAGCTCATTATACCATATTTCTTGAACGCAAAATACTGTCAATGCTCAGGTCACAGAAGGCACTTGCCTCAGTCAAATCATTGGGTGTCCCAGAAAAAACTTGATACAGACATTGATGCTGTTCCGTACCTTTCCTTGTTGATCTGACCTGACTTGAGAATGCATAGTTTAATGGAGATCAAACACATATCATAAAACTGCTTGAAAACTCAATGCAACATTTCTCCTGTAAGAGGTTTTGGCCCTCCCTAAAGTTTGTATAAACCATTACCAAAGTTAAAGTGGTGACCATAAGGTCAGAGTAATGGCTATCTTGCATATGGGATCCCCAATCAACGTTGTCTTATCTCATCTCATCAAGAAAGTCAAGTCCACCACTAATCTCATTTACACTCAAGTATATAGCATAGCCAATCTAAATAAACCAGGGCGATAGGTGCAGATTCTTCCCTTCCATTCTAGTTGGCAAGTTAGTCTTCTTATCTTCTCTTAGTTACCCTAGACAATATCCAGTATGATATAATTATCAGGACACAATTTATGATCAACTTTGAAGGAGTCATCAAGAAAAAAATGTTATATAGCGCTTCATTAAAAAAGTTTCTCTCATACTGGATAATAAAGACTTCAGAAAGAAGGAATAATCTTGTATGATCAAATTATCCTGTTTCTGAATTGCTTTAATGATATTTGGCTTCTGTAATAAACATTTTTAGCCCCAACTCAGTACATACAGCAGATGGCATACTTTATATGCTACTGAGGAGGAAAAATTAAACCAGGCGAACAATAAGTGATTTCTACCAACTTAACCCTGAGTATACCCAAACATCTTGCTACATATCACTAGTGTTGATAGAGTCAAAGATTTAACCAAGAATTTTATTAGGAGTCCTTGAACCAGCTTACCTGCGGCCTATTGACTACTACCCTGGAAACTTGGGTAACCAAGATATTTTATTCAAGAAGTATTGAAAGATTGGCAGGACGATAAGTTCCCATTGATGAAGTTGACAAGTTACATCTTATTGGTACTCACCTTGATTTTGGCCTACCCACCAATAAATATATTTGCGCCATTCTAGGGTCCAAATATCCAAAGAAGTAAATTAGGAGGATCTTAAAAAAAGCATCGTTTACTTGAAAATTATTAAGATGTTTTCCCCATGTCAGATGTTTATTATGATCATATGAAGAACTGTACACATAGTACTAATGTAGGAGACTCAACCCAAATATGATCAAAGCCTTATAGGAATTCAAAGGTAGAGGAGCAATAAATGAGGACCAAGAGCAAGCAACTATCAATACTAGCTTAATTATGATCTACTAGAGTTTATGGTTGTCCCCACTGTTATTTATAAAAATAAAAATGGTGGTCACATATTAGTGATGGATTACATGAAGCTAAATAGCCTCATAATGAAGGACAACTATTAATCCTATGAATTGCCAATTCTCTGGTCCAGCTCTCTGGCTCAAATTTCTTTACATTGGACCTCACCAGTGGTTATTGGAAGATAGATTAATCGCTAAAGCCCAAGAAAATTGCGCGTTAATATGCATGGAAGGATTATTTAAACCCAACTGACTCCCCTCAGGGATTATGCAACGCGCGCGCCTTGTTCAGCAGTCAGTGAATCATATCATGCAGATCTCAAGCTTAGCTGCATTATTGTCTACTTAGATGGCATAATGGTACTTTGAAAAACCTTTACCAATCATCTTGACCACCTAAAATCAGTTTCACAATGACTATGAGAGAACAATATCAAACTAAAGCCTTCAAAATGTACCTTCTTCAAACAAGAATTGAAATTCCTAGGACTTTTCATATCATGGGAAGGAAATACAACCCTTGTATGATAAGGTTGTAGCAATCTCCAAGATGCCTGAGCCAACGAGTTTAATAGGATCTACAGTTATTATATAAATAATAGGATATTATCATCAATTTATAAATGAATTCGCTTAATTACAAAAATTCTTGTCTGTTTGCTTGTCAAAAATATCCCTCTCATATGAGGAGTAGAGCAAAGAACTGCATTTGAGATTATAAAGTATTTTTTTGAAAAGAAGACTAATTTTAAAACATCTTGGCTATGGGAGGCCATTCATCCTGTCTACAGATGCCTCCAACTTAGCCTTAGGAGACATCCTCTTACAACTAGATGATGAAGGATTTACACCCTTGTCTTATTACAGTAAAACGCTTTCAAAGGTGAGCTAAATTACAGTATCATGGAGAAAGAATGCCCAGATTTTCAACTTGCAGTGAAACAACTATGGCCCTTATTATACATATAGCTTTACAGTTGTTACAGACCACGCTTTTTAAAATTGACTGCGAAATATGAAGGATCTGAAAGGAATACCATCCTAAAGGAAATTAAACTTCAACATTACAACATTAACGTTGTTCATCAAGTTAGAAAAAACACATGAATTGAAGTGACTAACCAAATTGCATTTACTACACCTAGATTTAGAAAATCTAAAAGGTTACACAACCTCCTCATGAAGTAGACTCTTGAAAGGATAAAGATGAATCCATACAATAGATGTTGCTTGACACTCACGAGATACAAAAGTACTTGATGGTTTTTATATTAAAAAGACATAATTAACTGATTACCTTATGACTTTTTGAATGGTTACCAGTTATAATGGAAGCCCAAAATATCTTAGGACATAGAGGAGTCATAAAGACTTATGAATGGACAATAATCGATACTATTGGGAAGGAATACTGGACTCTATTATGGAAGTCTTAGACGCTTACATAACTTAAAAAACGCCGCATAAGGCTATGTACAAGTATTAGTCATGACCACGTAGAAGCTGTCTCATACCATCATCCTGATGTCATAGATCCACTGCCCAAATCAACAGGAGGAAATTGATAGTATTTTAGGTATTGATCAAATCATAAAAATTTGTCAAAGCAATCACCATTCATGCTCAAGCCGCCAAAACTACTGCTAGTTTCTTATATCAATATATATTTAATATGCATGTTTGACCGCAGATACTTCTATGAAATAACAGAAAAATTTTACCTCAAAAGTTGTGATAATCTTAGCTACAAGCATAGAAACTCAACAACTATTTTCAGCACCCTACAACCCATCAACTAATGGGAACTTAGAAAGAGAGAATGAAACAATAGTATAGATTTTATATAAAATGACTACGTCCAAACCATTTTACTAGGACCAATACCTCTCAAATACATTGATGTTTTACCTGGTAAGTTTCAAAGTAATATCAAAATGTCTCCTTTCAAGGCCTTACACGGAAGAGAACCTGTCATTTTGGCTCTATTATCCCACAAAGTTACCATTAATAACAACAAATATCCTGAGAAAATGTTAAAAAGATTAGCTCAAAAGATTATTGTTGATTAGGCGCTTAAGCGTCATATCTCTGAAGAACAGGCCAACACACACAACAACACCAGATATTGTTTGAGGACAGCAATCTGGATAAAAACTTTACAACTAGAAACATTATTATTGAAAACAAGGTCTTTATTAACTAAATAAAGGATCACACCGTAATATCTGGTACTTCCAGTTGCTCAGAGGCTCACTATATCAAATTTAATAGTAGACTAAAAACTATCTACTTAGGGGGAAAAGCCCTTACAGATGGCAATCTCATTCAGATATGCTCTCTATACCAGCGTTCTCATTTGGTGAATTTCAAGTTACTAGGCAGCACTTAAGAGTGTTAGCTTACTATAGTAATATCCAAATTAAACCAGGAAAGTGATTGAATAGGGCTCAGGGCATTTCCAACATTAGATCAATATGCAAGTTGTAATTGAAATATGGCGGATGTATTAAATAACCAGCAGTTGCCCATAACAATTATAAGGGACCCAATTTCTGATGGTTTACACTGACGCAAGGCAAAATAGAATTTTGATGCTGAATTAATATAAGAGACAATTAGGCAATTGAGGCCATGGCGTTGGTAGCTTATATGTAAGGGAATGAGAAATGATCCCTTGGGTATTAGGAATTTTATTAATAGTTCATCAATAATTAACCAACTTTATATAAAAACGTGGGCTAAAGGCCAAAAGGATTAATATGAAAGTTAAAATCTTTTATCTAATTATTAAAAAATAGAATAAGATAAGTAAAATAACATAACTCATATGGTTGGTCAAACCAATTACAACATTTCCTCCAATTGACCAAACATCAGGTAATAAGATAAGTGGGGTTGTGTGAGTATTGAGGGCTCATTGCTGAATGGCTGGAGTTCAAGTTGTACATCATAAGGAACTTAGCACGCAATTAATTGGTAAAGTAACCTTTATTGGGATCCTTTAGAGTGCAGGCATCTGTAGATGTCTTCGCTATAATCTTAAAGGAAATTTTACTAATGTGCTCTAGTTTTCTAGTCCTTTCAAAACCATGCTTATCATAATACCAGAACAATTCCCCTATGCCAAAAGTATTTATGGTTCAGCGTTCCTTGTTATCACGTACTCTAGCCTTATAAAGCCAAGCAGCACGGTGGATTAGGCAGATCTTTTAGCTGAATATAAGCTCATGTGAGCTTTATAAAGGTATTTATTTACTTCATGCTCTTTTTAAAAACATTAATATAAGATTGGAGGTAGCGCGGGATACTTCCCCTGTATTAACTCAAATGTTGAGTGCCCCGTGGCTGAGTAATAAGCAATATTATAGGCAAACATGGCGGAAGGCAGTAAGAGGTTGCAGTTGGACGCTCTGCAAGTAACAACTTATGCAAAGTACCCAAAATAGTGCCATTCACTCATTCTACAGTGCCGTTAATTTTTAGGGTGATAGGGTGTAGACAATACCCATATTATACCCATCAACTCTTTGATTTTATTAATTATTTGGGACTTTAGTTAGTCTCGTTATTTGTTAGAACAAACTGAGGGGCAAAAGTGATGAAAAAAATATTTTCATAATATATTTAGTTGTGGTTGCCGCGCCCAGGTTCTTAACTGTTTTGGCCTCCACATATTTAGTGAGGTGATTAATGTCCACAATTATATACTTGAATTGGACACCGGTAATGGCCAAGGGGCCCACAACGTCAATAAATATGGTTTGCCAGGCAATATTGGGTTTGACTAATTGATATGAAGTGGCCTTCTGATAAGGCGCTTCATCTTAGCATTCTTCATAATAACTGAGCGTCTCATAAATATCAGTAAGTCATTGACTCCCAGTAATACTGTGATCTTGTCTGTTCAAACGTTTTCTTAAATCACTCATGCCCCATCTGCTTGTGGGCTGCAATATCAAGTCATTCTACTTAGTGGGCTGTAGAAACACAATGGATTGTGCAACGATAATTTTATATAGTTTTCATCCTTAGTAAAAGTGTTCTGTCTCAGATTTTCCAACTTGCGTTGAACCTCTTCAGGCTCATTATAATGTTGCTTAGTTAACATTTTATCAAACAAATTATCAGCCTTATCAACCAGAAAGGCTATGATAGGCAACTGGGAGAGTCCATCCGCGTTTTAATGCTTAACATCAGCCCAGTGCTGAAATTCAAAGTAATATTTTTTCACTTTTAGATTTCAGAGGACCAGCCATTCTTCCAGTTCCTAAAGATTTTGTAACCGTCACATAGAGGCATGGTCAGTTAAGTCAGTAAAATGTACATCATGGATGCTAACACAAAATTTTTTACAAGCATAAATTACTTACAAACAATCTTTCTCAGTAATAGTATACTATTGCTCATGCATTTTTAAGCATCCAGACGCTTTAAGCAACGCGGTGTTCTACCCCATCAGAATCAAGATGGGGTTACACTGCCCCTGAAGCGGAGATGAATGCGTCCATCTGAATGAACAGCTTATCAAAGTTGGGGTACTTGATATTGGCTCTTGAGTAATGCACATTCTTAGCTTGTCAAAGGCCATCTTGCAGTCATCCATCCACTCAGTTTGTACTCCTTTTCTGAGAAGGTGAAACAAAAGCTCATCTATTTTGCTTAAATTCTCCATAATTTGATGATGTATACAAACCTCCCAAGGCACTTAGCTTTCATGCTTGCTGCTTTGCCGTGTCATTCATTTGATGGCTTCTATCTTCGTCATTGGGGCTGTAGCTCTTATTTGTCAATGAAAAACCTCAAATATTTGAGTTGCTTTCTAAAAGAAATTACAATTATTTGGCTTATTTTTAAATATGACTTGAAAAGCTAGCAGATCACATCTTAAAATTGTTGTGAGCGTTCATTGAACTTTTTAAGAAAAACGCTAATATCATATGGATTATCAGGACACATGTGATCTCTAAATAGCCAAATATTATGTACATAGCTTGTTGGAAGGTCTCAGGGGCATTACACAGCCCCTGCAGCATCGGAGTGAGTTGAACAGACCTCTGAGAGGTTATCATTGTGCATTTTTCCTGCTCTTCATAAAGGAAGCACAATATTCCAGTTGCCAGAAATTAAATCCATGGACAAGTAATATTGATCCCCGCCCAAGCAGTCTAAAACATCAATGATCTGAGGTAAAGGTAAAATCATTTTTAGTAATATTGTTGAGCTTCTGGTAAGTTTTTACCACGAAGTTAGAACCATCCATTTATTAGTAATCAACACCGAAGAGGTCATGGACTCTTGTAAGTCACCAACATCCCATGTTGCACTATCTAATTAATTACAGCATTAATGACTTCACCTTTTACCATTACGCCTAAATAGTATGAAGGCAAATGGGTGGATGATTTCTGGTATCAATTGGTGTAACACATCATGTGCACACCATAAATAAAAATCTATTTTTAAAAAGAACACTATACTTTTTAAAAAGGTCCAAAGCTTAGTCCTTTTCCTTGGTTACCTCTGATAGGTTTTCTCACGTTTTTAAAGAGCAAACGATTTTGGTCATTATCACTGGGTAAGTACAGTTCCTCAAGAGTACCAAAGTCACATTTATTCTCTATTTCATCAACTGGTATAATATGTACAAAAGCAGCAATTTGGGGTCACTTTAATTGAATAAGTTGTGGATATAGATTAGCTAGATTACCTGCATTTTTACATGGTTTTGAAGGATAATCCCAGGCGTGGTGACAGGTTAGAGATTAGAGCGAAAAAAGTACATGATATTTTTCCATATAATTTTTTAGAAGTTTACAGGTTATTTTCTAGCCCCATTATAAGTTGATAACCTGCCTATAAGAGATATATTACAATCAGCCCTCAGCAGAATGCTCTTATGTTTCCATAACTTGAGTATACAATTGCTGAGTGCAGCCACAATCCTTTGATACCAAATTGGCACTATGCCGCCATATATTTAAGTGAACAACCTCCTGTTTATAAGGAGCAGAGCCCTTGGGTTTTTAATTGTAGTAAAGAAGAAAATGTTATCCTAGTATGTCCAAAGTGTTATCTTTAAAATCAGTCATAACCCATAAGTTCTCATAGATGAGGTTTGATTAGAAATTCCTAACCTTGACTCAGTAAGACTATAGCTGGAGCAAATAGAACCAGCGAACTAAACCTAAATGGCAGTGAACTATATTCTCCTAATGAGGCGGTCATCTGGGGCCCACGGTACCATAACTTTTTCAATGGTCAGTATCTGACGCCACACAAAGTTTCTTCATTAATTTAGTAGACATGATGTTAATTGGTGCCCCACTGTCCACAATAGTTTTTCATTTTAGCCTTTTAGAAGTAGTAATAAGTGTATGTGCATTCAGCCGCATAAGCATCAGCTGAGTGACTGTGTTAACATTCAGTGCATCTGCTTGTACTAAATAGGATTGTAAGTCAGAACATAAAATTGGGCTTATTTCTTTTTAAATACTGAAAGGTATGGCTGCCTGGACTTCGTCTAACTTGGGAATATCACCTGAGTGACTGGAGGCTCGTGTGTTCTAGTTGTTAGCATAAGACTTCACTATACTGCTACTACCTCATCTTTGCGCTTGTCTAATGAACAGGTGGTAACCACTGCTACATCATCTGTAATTGGTTAGTGCAACGCTGAAGGCAGTGCGCCATTATTATACAAGGGCTTAACAATTTGTTGTTCCGAAAAATTTTGTCTAACTGTAGATTTTTATAGAAGGGGCGGAAGTGAATACTGGTATGTTTCACCCGCCTCTTTTTCCAACTATTCCTTCTTTCCTGGGCTCACAGAATGAACTTATGGTTTAGGATCAAAATAGGGAAACAATTGGCATAATGCCCCGAGGTTTTTACAAAAATAACAAGTAACCTGGTTAATCAGGCTATGGGAATGAGGGCCGTAAGGCTGAGCTAATTTTAATATGGGTTTTAACCTTTTTTGGGGAGGATCACAAAGCTCTCAAAGTCTTGGGTTAGGCGCCTCAAAACTGGCAGAGCAGAAGCGGAGATAAATTACCATATGTGTAATATTATGCTCCACATTTGAAACAGAGATTATAGTCCAATATAATCCTTTTTAAGGCTTGTTAGCGTTATAAAGTGCAATTTGTTAAAATAAATTAGCACCTTGGCTCCATATAAAACTTTAGATCTATAATGAATTGCAAGTAAAAGCTTCAATAGACTCGTCCTTATATAAAAAATTAAGAAACAGCGTTTACACAATGTCATTCATTTTTCTCTGCCAAACTATTTCACAAGTAGATTTATATCATTGCTGTAACTCATACCAACTAAGTAGTTTGAGCAATATCTTTCTGACTTACAGATTCCAAGGAATTCAACAATGTGGCCGACTTAGTAACCTCGGAGGCCCCATGCTTAATTCAAATAAAGCAATACAGGTTGTGTACATTCCCATTTTTTGACAAATCTTAATTAAATTAATTGTATTAAACAGAACCTGGTCATCCGTTGCACAGGGGAACCGGAGCTGCAATAAGTCTTATTGAACTACTGAGTTATTGGATTGTGGAGTGAGAATAAAAATACTTTGTTCCGCTGGAACAGCCAAAGTAAAAGGCAGCATAGGGTGAACAGCGACAGACAAAGGAGTTGCTTATGTGGGAGGAAAAGCTGGTGAAAGTAAACATGATAGCGGTAACCACCTGACTATTGTTGGGGCAAGAATTACCCACTGCGGATATTTTAGTTGAAACAATAGGATTTGAATGATTGACCAAAGTCTCTATGTCCTCATCAAGATTTGCCAACACAGAGTTAACTGAAATTAACACAGTGAGAGGAGAACTGGTGACAAAATTACTCAATCAACTCAGAAGAATGATAGCATCGTGCTATAAAATTTTTGTTTAACTACTTTTAGCTTCTGATTGACATCAACAAAGCTAGCCTTCAACTCTTTGATCTTTTGTTCTTGAATATGAACTCAAGTCAGCAGAGTGTTAATCTCCTTGTTGTATTCAACAATATAGCGAGTATGGTAACCATTCCTCACTCTGGATATGAGCAGACAGACCAAAATTACACAGGCCTATAGGAGCGCCCACGTTAGGGTCCATAAGTTGGACTATAAGAGCAGGAGATATATTCTTAATATTACATATGGATAAAGTTGATACAGGGTACAATTGTGAGTCCCCTGTAGTGAGCACCACTATCTAATTTGACACTTAGGTTCATATACAAGATGCACAAGCCAACACAAACAACAACACAGAGACTTTTTGAAAACAGGAATCTGGATAAAAAACGTAACAACTAGTAAAATTATTATTGAAAATAGGATTTTTATTAACTAAATAAAGGATCACACCATATTATTTGGTACTGCCAGTTGCTCAGATTCTCACTGTATCAAATTTAATAGTAGACTAAAAACTATTTACTCAAGAGGAAAACCCCTACAGATGGTAATCTCATTCAGATATTCTCTCTCTAAAAGCGTTCTCATATGTGCATTTCATGGTTACTAAGCAGCACTTAATAGTGGTAGCCTAGTACCAAATATTCAAATTAGGAAAGGAAGGTTCTTTAATAGTGATTGGGGGATTTTCCAACATAATATTAATATTCTGTTTGTAATCAAAATATGCCAGATGTAATTTAATTACCACCAGTTGGCCATTGTAATTATAAAGGACCATATTAACAATGTTTTTATGCTGACGAGGGAAAAATAGGATATTAGTGCTGAATTAAAATAAAAGATTAGGAAGCTAACACCTCAGCTTCAGTGTTTGGAAATGACAGATAAGATAAAGATTGGCCCGCCAGCTGTGGTGCGTGAGCACCCAGAAGACAAACTAGAATTCCAAGAGCATTTATGCTTGAGCGACTTGATATATGGCGGGCAGGATGTGAACAAAGAATGACGGCTGGTGGCCGCCATAACTATCAGTACAACAAGCAACCAGATAATGGCCCTTGTGGGCCTGAGGATTTGGAAACAGGAGAATTATCAATTACAACGGTGGGGCCAGAGTTTGACGTGGGGCAATAGTGATGGTTCAGGTGGTAAGATCATGAAACCTCACCTAGCAGAAAGATAAGATCACCAACATCATAAACGCATCTTTTCGCCATAGAGCGCTGGAAAATGGGGGTATCTATAACAGGTAATGCATATGATATCCCCAGTCAACAAAAGTAGGGAGTAGCGTGTTAAGCACAACCACTAGGGCCCAATTGTGATGCAACCTGAGAAACATGGTTTGGTGTTGCTAAGGCAGCGAACTCTAGAAAAATTTAATAAAACTAAGTTTTTTGGTTGGGAAGAGGGTAGTTTATTATGAAACCAAAGTAGATAATTGACTGACAACTTTATCAGTGAGGGATAGTTACCTCAAGGCCTTGAGGATCAAGGAATATGGAAAAGTGCATGAATGAAGTGTTTTAAAAACCAACTGATTTTTATCAAAACGAATTCTCAAAACTAACTTAACGCCAAATTGGCCTTCCACTGGCCATATGACTAACACTATATTTTCGCCACTAGAATTTGCTTTTCACCAGAGATTCTGCTTGGTTTGGCGTCACTTTGTTCAGAAAATGACTGTAAGCACTCATTCCAAGGCACAGGGTCCCTGTCCCACTGGGTATCAAATAAATTTCCCATATTCAATTTCATCAGGTTCAGTTATCCCAAATAATTTTGTTTTTTGCCATATCAAATGACCCAGAACAAACGTTGGAGCTGATTCCCCCAATTGCTTAAAATATTTTTCCTCTTGGTGGACCCTGACATTGTCACTGGAGTGGCACGTTCACCCTTGCCCTGTATCCAGCAGCCTCTGCCCAAATTCCCTCCTCACACACTTCCCTGACTTGCTTAAGAAGCTCGCTCATGGTTAAATATGGCCGAGGAGAAGGAACCCTCAAATAGTAGGCTGTGATCCACCATTTTTCCCACCACATGGATGAGATTGCCCTGATTGATGAGGGGACGGCTGCCTTTTTCATGGCCTTTTTTGTGTTAAAGTGGAATGCCATTTGATTGAGGCGTAGGGATGCTCCTCTGGACTTACAGTTAGTAACATATATTGTGAAGGCGTAAGACATGTGCCAGTAGAGATAGGGATTTGATAAATAACAAATTAATAATTAACCACTATTATATAGAATCGTGGGCTGAAGACCTAAATGTTTACTAAGAATGTATTGAGTCCTCTATATACATATTATTAACGTATGAAA
Source organism: Massospora cicadina (assembly GCA_022478985.1). Taxonomy (NCBI): domain Eukaryota; kingdom Fungi; phylum Entomophthoromycota; class Entomophthoromycetes; order Entomophthorales; family Entomophthoraceae; genus Massospora; species Massospora cicadina. The sequence goes on along the minus strand of JAKSZP010016057.1, from coordinate 81,430 downwards.
TGAGATAATTTAAAAACATAACCCAGATGGTTAATCAAACTAGTTACAACAATTATTCAAATTCAATCAGAGGCAATGACTAGTATAGCCTAAACGGTTACTAGATAAGTATAGGCAGCAAATGCAACTAGCCAACCTTTACCTGCTTTTGAGATCTCTGATTTAAAATTTACTATCATAATTGCATAGCGCCCCTAAGGAGAAATTTAGATTCCATATGGGATGGGCCATATTCTATCATTTGTAAACGTGGAAATGAATAATCAATAAAGTGTTTAAAAATGGAGTTACAATTAACTAAGTAAATAGCCAATTCATAATTGGTTCTCCCCTGTTGATATTCTTAAAGGGGGTGATGTTTAATAGTATAGTATCAGATGAGATAGGAAGAATATCAATCAAATGAATCCTATGAGGGAATCAATCATAATCAGAAAATGGGGTTAAAATCTCTTCAATTAACTATAAGAAAAAATTGGTAGCTGGTAAGGCTCAACTCAATAATAGGGAAACTTCATCAGACTATCTTCAGCCCAAATTACCCAAGACAAGATCCTAACTAGAAGAAGCTTTGGATTATGTCAATAAAGTCGATTACTACATCAGGTGACTTATAAGGCAGTAAATTAAGCTGTACATTCAGAGGGTACAAATCTGGAATCTACCTAATGACTGACTTGAATGATACTAGTCTCATTAGATTTGTATTATTCACACCATAATCTGACCTATTAAAATTATGCTACAAAGGCTTTCAAGAACATGTAAGCGGATAGATCAGCCTTGATTCAAATATACACCTATACTAATTATATAAATAATTTTTTGTGGGGATTATATTGTTTAAAGCAATATCAGAACACATAAGCTAATTCTTTTTAAGTTATGATATTTATTTTAACTTCTATATTTTATTATCCTTACTTTAATAGTTTCCGTTTTTCAATAATATCATAGGAAGGAATTTTAGTTGACAGGACCTAAGCATGACTTGGCACCCTCAAAAATAAATAAAAAGACTTCTTTTAGTCTTAAAAATCTACAATTATTGACTGACAGGCTCCTTGGGCACAGCAACATTGAACCACAAAACAGAAGCTTTATAGTCTTTGTCTATACTAGCTATTCCAGACATTAAAGAGATGAATTTAATAGACTTGAGATTCTAATTTTTCTGTAAGTGGGATATCCTTTAAAAGAGGAATGACATTAAGCAAACACTGTACCTTAATAGTAAAATGCCTCCATTTAAAAGTGACTACCTAAAAATTAACAAAGAACTATTGGCTATTACCAATGCGCCAAAACACTGAAGAAAAAATTAGTGTGGAGACAGAATATGGATAAGATACTCACAGATCACAAAAATCTTGCTTATATTTTACTAAGAAGCTATAGTTAAATAAGAGACATGCTTGCTAGTTCCTTAAACTACTTATATAATTTTGAAAATGAGTTCAAGCTTATAAGTCAACATAGCTCCATATGCCTTCATTGGTCTGAAATAGTACATAGTGATGACACAAATAAAGAGAATAGCACACATCTTCCTTTTGTAAATCTGGCATTAATTATTTATAGCCGGTCTTTTGAATGCTACAAGATTATAATTCTTGGTAGCATCAGCAACCTTTTTAGTAATTATTTGTTGATAAGACAAAATCTAGCACATTGGCTCTTCTTAGCGGAGTGCTTCCATCTTTAAGGCAATGTTTTTGGCAGGAACGTTAGTTCTAAATAATTTAATGGAAATTACATAAATTAGTGTTCAGAGGTCCCAAGGGAACTTCAACTAAGAATAAATATAAATGGACAATAAGTAATTTAATTTAAAAAATACATGAAAATTTTAAAATAGTATCAATGAAAGATCAAGAATAAAAATAGAAAACCATAATTTTCCAGAAAGAGCTGGAAGTAGACTAGGATAATTAATACTAGTAAGATATTAGGAACTCAATGAGCAAAAGGCACATAATGAAAATTCTAGTGTAGCAACTAGGTAAAACAATTTTTTAAACAAGGTCTTGCCATTATACGCTGCTATAATAACTTGAATGGATTAGAGTCTTGAATTATTCCTATTTGCTGGTGAAGCACTGAGAAAGCAACATATCCCAAATTTATTAAATTGCTAATTTGGCATTAATAAGTTTTTGGTGCTTTATTATAGTATAAATAGTGATTTTAGTCATTAATCCAAGAAAGAATCAATCAATGAACCAATTATGGTTATAAACTTATCAAAAAATAAAACTTTAGAAAAGCTTAAAGTTGAGGCTTAACCAAGATTAGGTCAAACTTCAATCTTCTTTATCCAGAAAAATTTCAACAAAGCCTTAGTCATGTAAGGCCACCTGGTTGACAAGTAACTGTCATGTTGTGCCAATACAGGGACAAGTTTGCAAACTTACCAAAAATTTTACAGAAATTATATACCATTTGGTACAACCAGGCTACTCTCTTAAAGGTAAGAGTTTTTACTTCAAAGGTTGTCCATACATTTTATAGGGATGTTAAGATTTTGTAATTAAAGTATAATAATCATTACAAATTGCTTGACTATTGTTTGTGTCCCTATTGATAGTAGAAATCAATATATATCAAATAGAATTGCACCTCCAGCTACTCAGAACTGTGGATAAATGGCAAAGGACAATTTAGAATTTTAGCTATTGGTGAAAGGTAACATATTAGATATATACCCTTAGAAATGTGGCTATCTAGTTAAAGATAACAAATCTTAAATAAAAAACGTACCAAGAACATTGTGAGATCTATCTAATGTAGGAACTCAATACTTATATCCCCACATAGATGCGCTGGCCCTTTAATATTTTTAAATCCTCAAAAATAGATTTATAATTGAGGCACTAAAATTTACAATTTATTAAATATCCCTTGGAATATTTTCAAAATTTGATATAATATTTATTTAATAAATTCTCTCATCACTCCAATTTCTATCAATTTCCCAATGATTCTTTTGCTGACCTTGGCTCTCCTGCTGTGACTCTTTTTATTGACCTAGTTAGATGTAAGATCCAGTCTGCAGAACTCTATCACAGTTTAGATGATTTTAATCCTATCTATTCTACTGCATCCAATAAGGGCATCACTCCTAGAGATCTTAAGATTTACATACGGCCCAGTGTCAGGGTATCCAGGAAGATTTAAGAAAAAAATAGTGCTATGATATGCGTCCTACTATAAAGAAAAATATTGCTACATATATTGTTTGATATGAAGTATGTGGGAATACCAAGCCAAGGAGAAATCACCCAGAGAGATTATTGAAACTTTTGGATTTTCTTAAGGGAACATGAGATTCTGTCACATTGGACTATGTTCTGTAAACTTCCAAGATCTATATAAGCAATGCCATGGTGATAGTAGTGGATTGGTTCACTAAGATGTCATACTTGATAATCACAACCACCATACTATGGCTCAATAAATGGCAACCCTGTTCATAAGGCTCGTGTTTATCCATCACAGTATTATAATATTTAAATTATTATCAGGTCAAGGACCTCAACACTTATAATATTGAAGACATATGGAGAGCATATTATATCAATAGATCACTTTCTACTTATTATCCCCCAAAATTTTATGGGCAGACAAAGCTCAGGAATAAAACTTTAGAACAGTATCATAAAGTTATATCAATACAATCAGGACAACTTGTTATCTTCTTTTTATGGTTCAATTTGCTTACATTAGTTATAATTACAACCCACAAGTATGTTCAGATGGGGTCTCGCAGTCCTATTGGCATGGATGAGACACTGTTTGATTGTCGTCAGAAATAGCAAAAAACTGAAAATCACAAACTCCTCATAATATCTGCACAGGCACATCCTGGTTGCAACAGTCATAAACCAAGAGGACAAGATTTTGATAGCAAGCATCTATGCACTGTACACCATAGCTGAAAGGAAACAATTCCTTGAAACCATTCCAACACTCACCCTCCCATTAAATACCATCCTACTGGGCGACTTCAACTGCTAGGATAATTCCAACATGAACAATGTCCTAATTCCAGGGGATACCCACCAGGGCACATCAAATTCCATGCAATGAAGGCACCCCTAGGCCTACACAATACCCTACGCCTGGGTCACCACTCCTTCCCAGCATGACCCGCCCCAACATATGTGAGGGAACGCTCATCTTAATGAGCTGCATCGACTACATCCTTGGACCAAAAACCCACCGCTCCAGAAAAACCCACTTTGCAACAAATAACAATTTCATCAACCACTGACTCATTTTTTGCAGCTCTACCAACCTGAACTCCAACACAGGCGTCAACCTGGAGGAAGCTATACCCAGAAAATATAAAATTTTCTGAAAATCTGACTGGGTCGAACATGAGGCTGCATACCCAGAATTCACAACCCTGTTAATATCAGATCCCATTGAAACCTGGGCAAATTTCAAAACTGAACTAATAAACAAAACTCGTCACATCGCCTCATGTAAGTACACCACCAACACAGCCACAATCAGGCGCATCTTGGCAGAACTTGACCACCTTAAGTTCAACGCCCCAAATTCTGGCTACAGCTCCAACTGGGGGCTCAAATGGGAGGAAATATCTTCCCGCCTAAAAGCCCTCATTTTTGAACGCAAGCGCAGAATCAAGGTATTGAGAAAAGGTAAGTTCATAAAAGAAGGCGAAACCTGATTGACATAATTCTTCCACCAATTACACTCACATGGCAACAAGCCGGCTGCACACAGGTCTGAAAAGTTGATGGCACCGTGGCAACTGATTCAATGGAGGTCAAAATGATAGTTCACCACTATTACACTAAACTATATTGCCACACTCCAACAGACCCCCAAAAATTTAAAGATTTCATACACACCGCCAGAATACAAAGCACACCGCCAGACTACAACCTCCTGAACATAATCACACTGGAGGAGCTCTGGGAGACAGTCCGTGGTGCAATACATAGGAAATGCCCAGAGCCTGATGGGATACCCTACGAATTTTAAAAAAAAATATTTCAAACAAATTTCCCCGTCTCTTAGCATCAATGAACCAGTGCCTGCAGGAGACACGCCTCCTACATGGAGGTCAGGACTCATATGTCATAAACCTGTTCAAATAGGGTGATAAAATTGGACCTAGACAACTGGCTCCCAATTGCACTCTCTAACACTGATATAAAACTAGTCACAAAAACTTTAGCAACCAGATTAAGCACAATAGCCTCCAATATCCTGTCACTTAATCAGTTTGGGTTCATACCAGGGCTGTCAAGAGAGTTTCTGTAACTCTCTCGTTCCCATAAAGGTGATGTGGGATGCAAACCAACACTGCTAGGGAACTAGCCATTAAGGGAATGGGAAACAAGGCACCTCAAATGGTGTCTGTGTAAAAGGTACCCAAGTCAAGGGTGTAGAGCGTGGCATATAGTACCAGGTAAGCAAGAAACAGCACCGCTTGAGTGGACCCCAGAGGGGAGTCCATAATCAAGTGTAACTTGGTGCCAGTAGGCTTGGGTGCCTCGATCTGGAGGGGACCTGAGCGGCCCAAGGGAGCACCTGGGATTTTAGTAAATTGTGATAGGAGAAAGTGGCCCACATAGTTGGAGACGTCCTTGAAGAGGTCCGCCACCAAGTTCGCCCAAGGAACCATAAGTAAAACGTAGAATAACGGATAAATTTATTTTTTAAGAAAGTTCAACAACAAGCAATGTTGTTCATAAAAAACGTATTTAAAGTGGGTTGGGGGAATTAGGGTTCTGCGAAAGTGTGCCCAAGCTTTGACGTTCCAATAAACAAACGCTTCCATCCATTTTTGTAAAAAACACCAAAAGTGCCTTCACTTGAGTGATCAATTGAAAGTGTATTTTACCCGAGCTTGAGATTTCATAACTTGAATGGGATTCAAACCCTCGTTCTTCAATTAACCAAATAAATATGTCTTCATTTGTTATGTAGATTGTTCGCTTCAGTGCCTTGGCTAAGATAAGGGGCTGGGCGTTTTGCACCCTTATTAGAACCAACATGGGCATGCTTTTCTTGCACCCAGCGTTGGTCTAAGGTGTATTTCAGGTCAGGAAGAGCCTGAAGTTTCACCTTCTGGGCCTCCTGTCGCCCAGCCTTATCTTTGGCATCAGTTCCCACTATTAAGTCATCCAACCATGACATTACCCTCTCCTCCTTCTTGGGCTCTGCCCCCCTCCAGGGGCTTTTTCTAAGGAGAAATTCTTATGTGCTGGTGGCATCTTCATAGCAGCAAAGACTGGCTTAGGCTTAGATCCTGCAGCCTCAGGGAAACAATTATGACATGATTTAATCAGGTCTTGGGAATTTACACAATCTCATGCCAGCACCCAACTGTTCTCAGCTGCGTCAAACCCCTTCCAGGATACCAGGTACTCAAGACGTCGCTTAACCCGGCGGGAGGCTACTATTTCCTCCACTTCCCATTCCGGCGCCCCATCCACAAGATAAGCCTCAATAGTTGCAGGCGGGGGCCCTCGAACAATGTCAATTTTCTCTCATGAAAGACAGAGAAGATCCAGAACGCAGAGGGAAGATCCAATTGGTATTAGGCATGACCCACCTTTCTAACTACACGGCTAGGACCAATCCTCTTTGGACCCAGCTTTTTTCATGGCTGCTTGATAGGGATGTTGCGAGCATCCAGCATCATGAGATCCCCTTCCTTGTACGCTGGACCCACTTGGCGCTTTCCATCAGGGTTCTCCTTATAAACTAGCATAGCCGCCTCCAAACTTGTGGACCCCCCTGATGGACCTCCTTGAGGGTCTTAGCAAAGTCCACCACCGTTTCCACTCTGGATCCACAGCTGAGATTCACGTTAAAGGCGGGGTTAAAGCCATGGCTGGCGAAAAATGGGGAACAACCAATCAAAGAGTGCAAGGTATTGTTGTAACTAAATGGGCCATGGGAAGGTAAAAGCCCAATATGAATGATCTGCAGCGGTGTAACACCGCAGAAACTGTTCCAAGCACTGGTTCACTCGCTCAGTCTGCCCATCTGATTGGGGGTGATAGGCAGTTGAATGGCAGGGGCGAATATGAAGAGTTTTACACAACTCTTACAAAAGATATGGGTGAACTGGGGTCCCCAGTCACTAATGATTTCTTGAGGAGCCCCATGAAGCGCAAATACATGGGCGACGAAGAGCCTGGCCATTTCAGCAGCAGTTATGGTTGTTCTGCAAGGAATAAAGTGGGAGAACTTCGTAAAGAGGTCCACCACCACCATGATGGCATCATACCCATCTGAAACGGGTAACTCCACAATGAAATCCACTGATAGGGAAGTCCAGGGCCCTTCAGCCTTTTGGACTGATACCAGCAACCCTGCTAAAGGTTGCCAGTTTGCGCTTCATTTGGTTGCAGATCAGGCAATCTTTACAGTACCGCCCCACCTGAGCAGGTAAGCCTTTACAATTGTAAGTGCGTCGTATCAACTCCAATGTCTTTGCTTTCCCAGGATGACCAACGGTGATTCCATCATGATGGTCCCGGATGATCTCCAGGCGCAGTGGTCCAGCAGGAACCCATAGGCGCCCTTGAAACCATACCATCTCATCCTTCACATGATAGCCCCTGGATAAGTCCTCCTGATTCAGGGCGCTCTTACAAAGAACAACAGTATATTTAACTGATAACGACTGAGAAAGAACTACCTTTCTGAACATACTATATTCTGCTGCATTCTCCAGGGGTGCGAGTGCTGGGATATGGACCATGGAATCAGGAAGTTGAGGCAGAATCATACTCAGTGGAATCATCACCCGGTGTTGTAAATTTCTACCTCCTTTGGATTGGGAGCCAACGCAGGGTTGCGGCTTAAAGCATCCGGCAAACCATTATCCTTGCCCTTGGTGAACTCATAGGAAAATGTAAATAGGGTAATAGTCTCATGCCAACGTGTCTGACGTGGTGTCAGGACATGAGGAGCATGGTAGTATAACAAGGCTCGATGGTCTGTGCATACCCAGAATGGTTGAGAGGAGCCATGTAAGTGGTGACGCCAATAAATCAGCGCCTCCACCACTGCTAATAACTCCTTGTCATATACGGCGTAGTTTTAACTCATGCAGAGACATTTTTCTAGAAAAATAGCCCCCTGGATGCTCAGACCCATCTTCACCCACCTGTAACAGGGCAGCTGCAATAGCAAAGTTGGAAGCATCCGAGGACACAATGAACTCCTTGGCAGGGTCAACATGGCAGAGGATGGATGTGGATAACAGGGTGCACTTCACCGCTTGGAAAGCATCCTCTAAAATGGAGGACCACTGAAGCACCTTGGCTCCACTGGCCTTATATAAGGGTGCTGCCACCTTGGAGAGATTGGGTGTGAACTTCTTGAGGAATGTACACATCCCCAAAAAGCTCCTCAATTCCTTAACTGAGGTGGGGGTGGGCCACTCGCGAATAGCCTTAACCTTGTCTGGTGTTATCATATGGCCTTGGTCAAAAACGACGTTGCCCAGAAAAGTAACCTGGGACTTGAAAACTCACATTTATTAATATTGAGTTTAAAGCGAGCAGCCCTCAATCTCTCCACCGCTTGTCTAAGGTGTACTGCATGTGACTCCTGATCAGGGAAAACACCAGGATATCATCCATGTAGGCAACCGCGCATACCCCCAATAATTCCCCCAACGCAGCATCAATGCGGCATTGAAATATGACAGGGGCATTCTTAAGCCCAAAGAGCATGGCCCAGAACTGGAATATTCCTTTTCTGGTGCAGAATGCAGTTAACCACTCCTGGCCCTTCTTTATCCGGATTTGATTGAATGCATTGAGGCAATCCAACTTGGAGAAAACTTTTGCCTTTTCTACATAACGTGCAATCTGGGAATCTAAAGGGATGGGATGAAGGTCGAGTACAGTCACATTGTTTAAATTTCCATAATAAACACAAGGGCGTAAAATTCTATCAGCCTTCCCCACAAAGAGAAGTGGGGATCAGACAGGGGAGGTACGCTGAAAGATGGCACCTTTGGCCAACTGCTCCTTCACCCACACATCTAAAGCCTCTTCCTCCCAAACAGTCAATGGGTATATGGGGGAAGAAATATGCACCAGATCCACAGTGAGTTTAAACTCACAATCAAACTCGGAATGATCTGGTAGTGTACTAGCTGAAGCTGCATCAAAAGAAGATGCCAACTCCTCTAAACAGGAAGGTATGGAAAGTCCCACGGAGGGCTTCAGCAAAGGGGCAAGATAAGGAGTGGGAACATTGGGCCAATGAGGTAATTTGCCCTGGGCATTATCCTCAGACAAAGGAACAATCAACTGGTGACCGTTTATCAAAGACAATGACAGAGTGTTTTCTTTCAAATTAGTCTTGACGTCAAACTTCCGCCACCACTCTAAACCCAAAATAATGGGGAATAAGAGGTTTCTGATAGCTTGAAACTGGTCGGACAATAGAAAGGAGCCCTCAGTTTAAGTCAACTAACCCCATGACGTTCAGTGTAAGGATACCCTGAGAAGACCCACCTCTAACCACACCACCTGGTGAGTAACTCAACTCAAGGTAGTCAACAAGGTCTTGGTCAATAAAATTATTTGAGGCACCAGTATCCACTAAAAAAGTTGTACTGAACTTTCCAAAAGAGGATGTAAGGGTAGCAGTCAACAAGAAATATCCAGAATGGGATTTATTTAAAGCAGAAAATGCCACTATCTCACCAGAAAATTCTTCTTCTGGATTGAACAAGCCCTCAGGGTATTTTTTGGAATCATAGAAAGGGGAGGGATAGTGGGCCACTCTTACTACTGAGGCCACATATCCCACCCCACTTTCTGCAGGAGCATATTTATGATTATATTTAACATGAGGAACCTTTTCCACATCCTGAGTGCCTTGTATCATGGTAGCAGTCAAACGAGGGTTCTCAGGGGTAATCTGATAAACCAGAATAGGGTCCTCATCCAGGCCATATGAGCTTATAAATGGCTCGTTTTGTGAAAAATCGCATGCATTATAAAACGCGTTTTCAGGCTCCCACAAACCCACACCAACTCCGATGGTTCAGTTGGCTATGTTGTTTGGTGCCATCACCCCCAGGCCCAAACTGATACATTAGCATGCCCTTGGAAATGTGATGAGGAGAAAAACGTTATCAGGGTCCCATTTTTGGATAAATTTGTGTCCAGACCCTCCTAAATCCTCAATTTCTGCCGAGATGGGGAGGAAATCAGTGGGGAGCACCTCATTATTCAAAGAAATTTCACTAGTTTGAGATGCGGTATTTTTAGAGACGACCATGGGTGACATCATAGTGGTGGAATCAGCTGACACATTCATTCTAAACTTTAGGCTAGAACCCTGCTCAGCTTCAAATTCTTTAAAATTTAAAGGTTTGGAAGAGTGAGATTCCCTCGTTGTGAAGGTAGCGCTCAACTTTTCAGTTCCTGAATTTATAGGGGCTGAGCCAGGTGTAATCATGACAGCCAAATCATGTGGCCCCTTCTGGGTTGGGGTGGAGAAACTACCCCAAAGGGCTTCAATCAGAAGATCAAAGTTGGAAGGGGGCGGCACCCAAATCAGGGAATTTCTTATGGAAAGGTCTATGGAAGAATGGAGAAATGACATTTTCATGATGTCAGGCAAGGATAAAGCCTGGGCTTTAACACAAAATTCATTTAAATAAATTACCGGCTGACCCACTTGTCTTAACAAAAAAATCGTAAAAGGATTGGAAAGATGCTTCATCAGGATGACGTTGCACCAATACATGCTTCAAGCCCTCCACGGATCGCCACAAGAGCAGATGCACACGGAATATGGCACAAACCCAGTTGGCTGCTCCTGGAGACAGACGATACAACAAATCCTTTCCTCATAAAAGCGGATGGGAACCAGATAAATTGTAATCTCCTTAGGAAGGTTTTGGCTCAAGGGTAGCCAAGGCCTGTTGAATTTTGAAGTAGATCTCAGGAGAAAGGCAGGGAATTGCAACAACAGGATCACGAAAGGTCTGAGACCACCAGGTACAAGCAGAAAGGTTTGGCACTTCCCAATTGGTAGTTGCAAGGACTAACGCTGAGACGCACCAAAACAAAACCAAATGAGAAAACTGTGGTGAGCACCATCGTGGCAGTGACAAACGGCCAACGCACCCAGTTTATGAATAACAAAAGTCCCACACGGATAAATTTTCATGCACGTAAAATAAAAGGGTTGGTCAACTAATGTCAAGAGAGTGTCTGTAACTCTCTCGTTCCCAGCAAGGTGATGTGGAAAAGCAAACCCACACTGCTAGGGAACTAGCCATTAAGAAAATGGGAAACAAGGCACCTCAAATGGTGCCTGTGTAAAAGGTACCCAAGGCAAGGGTGTAGAGCATGGCATATAGTACAAGGTAAGTGAGAAACAGCACTGCTTGAGTGGACCCCAGAGGGGAGTCCATAATCAAGTGTAACTTGGTGCCAGTAGGCTTGGGTGCCTCGATCTGGAGGGGACCTGAGCGGCCCAAGGGAGCACCTGGGATTTTAGTAAATTGTGATAGGAGAAAGTGGCCCACATAGTTGGAGACGTCCTTGAAGAGGTCCGCCACCAAAGTTCGCCCAAGGAACCATAAATAAAACGTAGAATAACGGATAAATTTATTTTTTAAGAAAGTTGAACAACAAGCAATGTTGGTCATAAAAAACGTATTTAAAGTGGGTTGGGGGAATTAGGGTTCTGCGAAAGTGTGCCCAAGCTTTGACGTTCCAATAAACAAACGCTTCCATCCATTTTTGTAAAAAACACCAAAAGTGCCTTCACTTGAGTGATCAATTGAAAGTGTATTTTACCCGAGCTCGAGATTTCATAACTTGAATGGGATTCAAACCCTCGTTCTTCAATTAACCAAATAAATATGTCTTCATTTGTTATGTAGATTGTTCGCTTCAGTGCCTTGGCTAAGATAAGGGGCTGGGCGTTTTGCACCCCATTAGTACCAACATGGACATGTTTTGCTTGCACCCAGTGTTGGTCTAAGGTGTGTTTCATGTCAGGAAGAGCCTGAAGTTTCACCTTCTGGGCCTCCTGTCACCCAGCCTTATATTTAGCATCAGTTCCCACTATTAAGTCATCCAACCATGACAAGGGCGTTAATCTGGACCAATATACACTACGTCGCCAGCATATGTCAGTCCAAAGCAACTGGAGCCCTGGTATTCCTAAACCAGGAGAAGGCATACAATCACGTTAGCTGGCTGTACCTGAAGGAATTCCTGAGAGCCTTAAAACTTCTACCCAGATTCATAAATTGGGCGATAATCCTTACAGAATCAGCATCCATGGCTGAATGCGGTCCTGGCTTTCTAACTAACAAGATCACACCACGTAGAAGGCTCAAACAAGGGGACCCCCTCAGCCTGCTGCTGTATAGCTTCAGCTTTGATCCACTCCTTCGTGTTTCTGGCTCACGCTTCATGGGCATAACTGCACATGGCCAGTCACCAGTCAAGATACTAGCCTTTGTGGATGACTGCGTAATGTTATAGCTAAAAATAGTGATGCCCGCCAACTGGAACGCACATTAGAGGAATATTCAATTGTGTGCAACACGTCTCTTAACAAAAGAAAAATGGAAATAATCTTCTTAGGCAAGTACACCAACAACTGGGCTACAACACCCAAACCTCACAGCTCCCCATGAAGGAACAACTTCCTTACCTTTCTCTTCGCATCACCTCCTTCAATCAACCCTGTCCGCCACCTTGGGATATGGCTGGAGACAGGGGGTACGCCAACGAGACAATGGAGAACAACCTACTACAACGAATGTCCAACCATGTCACCTCCCTTAATGGAAGATCCCTGGGACTAACAGTGAGAGTAATAGTTGCCAACTCACTAATTCTCCTGATGCTGCGGTTCCCTGAACATGCAATATCCTTTTCACCTACTTTAATGTCCTCAATCCGCACACTCATCCAGGGCTGGCTGTGGCTTGGGACCCAGCCACCTGTATGGGTGTAAAACTCTTTGGCCCACGCTCCAGTGGAGGCATGGTCCTAAATGACTTTGAGGTCCACGCCAACCATATACTGGGCACTTAGATAAAATAATTACTAGCCCCAAACCTTCCGCAACAACACTGGCCCAGAGCAGCTAGGGCCAACTTTGCACAGGCACTAAAACTATAAAACCCACACACCCGTCCAGCCTGCTCATATACCTTGCAAACCACCCCAATGCAGCAGGCCCCCATGGAACTTCCACACACTAAAAACGCCTCCTCTGCACCATTCAGCACTTGGGGCGGTCCGTCACACTCACAGGCACTAATCAGGGAAGGGGCAGGTCCAGAGCCCACTTCACACTAAAGAACCTAGAGGACAACCCCCAGAGGGAAACACACAATTTGGCCCCAGTCATAGTAAGAATTGACTACCTGGATGCTCTAGACATCCCATATGACCTCACAATGCAGAAGGCAATATGGAGGCTAACACATCATCCGCTCCTCTCTCCATGTGTAAGAGCTAATACCTGGCGCTGCCTCAGAAGAACCTACAGGACAGCAGCTCGCTTCAACCCTCTCCATGCAGAGTGCGAAGTGTGTGGAGGGGATGGCACCCTACACCACCGCCTTGAAGCATGACCCCATCTAGAGCCATATGGCAGGAAGTTGTGTGCCTGCTAAGGATCCAAAATAACTAGGAATTATTATTCTCCAGGAGCCTCCTCGCGCTCCAACTCAAATCCCCAATACCACCTACCCTCCACTCCCTAATAGTAATCATCGCAATGTGGACAATCCACACCATAGCTTTGGATGCTTTCAAGGGAACCATACCAACCATCCGTGGGATAATCAGTATATTCCACGTTTACCTACTGGAACACTTCCAAGCCTGGATTTATGGGTACATGAAGCTGAGGCAGCAAAGGCTCATAGAGTCATGGTTCCCAGTATGGTTTCTACACACGGACCCCATTCTCCACACCTGCTCCATGAAAGAGCAAACCATCTCAGAGTAGCGCACTCAGCCCCCCTCACACCTGGCAGTACCAGCTGGCAACAGGGGTAGCTCATCTACTCTGGGGTGCCTAATTTAGTTACACTTCGCCTTCCCATATCCCCTTATGTATTTTGGTATTGCTCGTCCCCTGGTCGGCTTACCTCAGTTAAATAAAATCCACATGTATGTCTCCTTTCAGAGCTAAAGATATTTTTAACCTACTTGGGTTCTCAATCTCATAAAAGGCTTAGGCAATCCTATGGTTTGTAACTGAATATAAAGGCTAACAAATACTCGCTTAGAATGAAATGAAACCTGGAAAAAGCTTCAATGGCTTACAAGATTTTGTTGCTTATAAAAGAAATCTAAGTACATATAAAGGTAGGAAAAGGAATTTATTTGGATGTTAAGGTTGTTCTGTTAAATGTACCTAAACACAATATAGCTATAAGGTTGTCAGGCCAGATCCAGTTACGGAGAGAAATAGTAATAAAGCATATTGTCTGGACTTCCCCAAATCTTGGAACTTGCTCAAAATTTTTTAGGTCTTGGTGCACATAAAGGGTTCATTTTTTCTTCTGTATAGTTATTGTATTTAGTTCGCTCTTTTTTTATGGATGATATTAATGAATAAAAAGGTTGGAGAGATACTATGAATAATTTTTTTGATCAAAACCCATTACCTGGTCAAATGGTTAGTTTATTAGATAAAGAGCACACTTGAGAGTCTTAAACTAACCTTATTATGCTCAGCCTCCTTAAGAAAGATAGATTAAGTAGTATGGGATTTTACAACAGAGACTTTATGACATTATAGATTATGATGTTAAACTCTCTAACCTCATTAGATTTCAACAATAGTATTGAAGAAAAGAATTTGAAAAAATATTTAGTCCACTAGAATTTTTATTGGCAAAACCTTGTTAAGTATATATATCTGAAATCTGTTATACTATGATTTAAATCATTCTCAAAAATTAACTCGCTTTCATAGGAGGGGGTTAGAGTAGCCAAAAAATTATGACTTAAAGATTTTTAATATAGAGTTAAACCAAGAAGTGATGCAAGTTTATCAAGAAACAAAATTACTAAACAAGATTACACTTTTTAGGTGATTAAAACGTATCATAGTTAACAATTTTGTAAAATTTTTGACTTTAAAAATATTTCTCCATAGTAGTTAGTATATTTGTGGTAATCTTACCAGATAAGGTCATTACCAAAGTCTTGAAGATCAAGCTAAGTATTACTGTAAAGAAAATTTGAATTAAATAATTAAATTTGAAATGCAAAAACTAGATAAAAACAAAAGAAATGGTATGAAGACCAATTATCTAGGAGCAGCAGGCCACCTATATGAACAAAGTAAGGGGAGGGGATTAAAAAGCGTTATTTTGAATACTTTAAGCCAATACAATAATTGTGATAAAGTGGGGATCAAGGGCGTGAGGGCATTTGTAGAGTCAGGTCTGATAGGGTCAGAAGGAGGGTTGAGTGGTAGGCGGCATGTTAAAGGCGCCTTGTGGTACTCAGCAAGGATGTGATTGGCCTGGATGTATAGGGTGAGGATTTTATATAGGGATGCATCTCAGGTGCAGGTGCTTTTTAATTTAAACTTGATTCTACTGCTGAAGCGACAACTTGTACAGTGTTAAATTCTTGATGTTTTATAACTTGAGCACGGCAAGAGAAAACTGGGATGTAGTAACAAGTGTCTGAGCACTTCAACCAGCAACTTCAAACTGCAAGGCAACACTCTACCTATATGGGTTAACTCATGAAAGGTGTGATCTTCTGTGTATCTTTTGGATAGATAATGAAGTTGGGATATTCCTAGAATTTATGAAACTACTACAGTTGATGAGATGAATGGAAGTTCCATCATAATCTTGAGTGAAACTACTTAATGGCCTTTTCAAAAGCCATGATACTTGGCTTTACGGTCTTGGTTGTTTTTTAACTTAAAGATAATAAAAAATAGAAATTTTCAGGCTAAATTTAAAGGGTATATATTTAGTAAAACAACTTAAAACCCTACTATTAGTAAGGCTGAGTTTTATTTTGCAGTGAGGGGGTTACTAAGCCACTGTTATTGGGTTCAAAACGCCAATTTCAATTGATGGTGTCATAAAATATTATTTAGAACATTTACTCATTGTAAAAATATTGGTCACGATTCTTGCACTATTCTTGAGCTTTTTAAGTAAGTTCTAATTGTCCAGATTCACTTTGACAATTTTATAATTTAGTAATGCGTTCAACACTCATTTCTAACTTTTTCTCATCTTTTATCCTGATTTTGACTAATAAGGTAAGTATTTCAACTGAGGATACCCCATGTGTCAAGTTTCTTCATTCCCGGTGGCCCCAGATTTGCCACCTGATGGAAATGGGCAGTAGTGACGGTTTCATTGAGCTTCCTAAAATTAACTAAATCTACACAGATTTTTCTTAATTTCTCCATTTATTACTCTGCAGATTTTATAAATTAAATGAGTTTGGATTTGGAGTAGGAGGAGCGAGGAACATAGGAAGCAGGGAGGAGCAGCAGCTACCCATCATTATCTAGGGTATGCCCTAGGTCAGTAAACTCTGGGTATGGGAAGGGCCCTATGGTTTAAGACCATCTTAGTCCTGAAAGGGTGCATAACTATTTCTAAAAAAGCAGGAGCCATGGCCTTACATGTGGTATAAGTTGATGATTTGAGCTTGCTACAAAGGGAAATTAAAAAAGATAATATGAATCCAGTCCTTTCACCAATAGTTGACAGTTTTGAGACATCTCTGAGGAGTGGGGGTGACACTCAAGGGAGTTCTGATTCCATTCAGCTTATGGTCGCTCAGAAGTGGTTTTGCGCCTGCTTGTGGTGCAATATGTTAAATTTTGAATTTGGCATCACCATCCTCAATAAAATTGTAAAAATAAAGGGTGGGCAGCCAAGGTCAAAATGGGTTCACCTGCTTTAGTACAAAGTCAATAAGCCCAAGGGATCCTAAATAAATTGGGACATTGGCCTTGGGTTGGCTTTTGTGAGTAAATGTGGAAGAAACTTGAATGCAAATGGGAGTCCAAATCTCCCTTATGTTGTTTGAATCCATTTTATGATGAAGGTGGCTGGAAATATGGTGTTGGGATTTTTGCCCATATTCCTAGTTTGCTAGATTACCTGGAATCGCTAGAGGAAAATTCTCTAAGGCGAAGTGTATTGGAAATTGGTTGGCCAAGATTTGGAGTAACTACAATTGAGGGATTTTGGGATATTGACCTGGTCATATCCAACGGGGATCAATCTGGACAAATACTTAAGATCTCATCAGGTGGAGTTGCCGACAAAACAGAGCATCTGATAGTGATTAACTATCAAATGTACTGTTGGGGATCAGTCAGGTTTCATCACCGACTGATTGGAGATGAATAGCAAGTTGTTAGGCGAGTGATGCCCCCTGCAACTAGTGAATCAATTGGTTGGTGTGTGACCTTCCCTAATGGGTAATAAGTCTCACTACCTAAGCAGGTCGCTAGCCAAATATAGTTGGTTTGCTTGGATTGAGAGTAAAATGTTAAGGACATATTTTCCAAATCTTTCCGTTTAGGCCTTGAGTTTGTCCAATTATGGAATCTTAGCCATGATGGGGAAGACCATCGCTGCTGAGATGAGGATGGGTGATTCAATGGCGATGACTGCCATTTCATTGAAAAGGTGTCAACTGAGGGTTAGATGACCAAATCCCCACTATAAATTCCCCTAAGATTCACTATAATAAAAGATAATTAGATCATATTACATATATATAGTTCTAAGTTGTTCTTACAGTATATAGTTTAAGTAGTAAACTATCATCAGCTTCCATTGTGCTATTCTTCTCAAGGATATTATTGCTGTGTGAAATAATTGGAAGACTCTTAAAAAAATAGTAAAGATCTGAGTGGGGATATAGAGAAGAAGGAGACACAATTGGTGATTGCTGCCAATTGTGTGTTGGACTAAAGAGACTGTCACCAGGGAATCTCAGCGAATATTGGGTTGGATAGAATGAGGGAACAATCCCTATGATCACGACATCACAAGTATATAATCAGAAAATCTGGCTGAGCGTTGGGCCGAGATATAAGTATTTTTACTCAACTACAGATAATAGTCGTCATACTATTATTGATCAATAATCTATTATACTATACAATGCGACGAAGTGCTCAATAAAACTGAACCTGTGCAGTAAAAAGATTACTAGGGTTGTTTTCCAATAACACCCAACAAGTAAATGTTTACAAGTTGGTTCTCACTACAGGGGTAGTTGAGCTGAAGCATTTATAAGAATGTTGTACAAAGATGAGTCACGCAAACTGTGGGCCAGGTTAGCCACTGTGAACCAGAATGCCCTAAACTCAGCAGATCACTGGGAATTCGCAGCCTTGGAAGAACGAGTTTCCAAGGTGGAGGAAGGGATAGATAATGTAAGCTTTGGGAACAAGTTAATTGGGAAAGGAACTTCGTTGGATAAGAAGGCAACCTCGTTTGAGAGGTCTTATACCTGAAAATGGAGCGAGAAGTAGATTGTATTTTTTTGAGAAATTTCGGAGTGGATATAGAGCGACTAATCAAACAAGCGGAGGAACTTAAAGCTCACAAATGTGGTTGTGAACCCAATATGGCAAGTAATGCTGAAGAAAGAAGTTTTCGCACAATACTTGAGAAATCAAATAACCCAAGGAACATGTCGCCTTCTTTTGCTGCTATTTCAGAGATGACGCCCAGTCACTCCTCAAGTTAGCTGAGTGGCCATACCGAGAGAATTGGTCAGAGATGACTTTGAGGAATCAAGGCAATGCTGAAATTGCCAACATTCCATTGGGATAATGCCTCAGCGTTATCTGACTGTTTGACATGATCATGTATGGCTATGTGGATCGTCAAAAATATTAACAGTCATGAATTGCCTAGACACAAACTGTCAGAAATTAGTGTTATCTCACCTGGAGGGTGACAGATGGTCGTATGCTGAGGCAAAGGTGGCCATCATGAAAGAGTTCAGGAGTCTGACGCACATGTCAAAGCATAAACAGGAATTTATGGGATTCCAGTTCCATAAAGACTAGTCTCTAGCTAGCTTCGCAGATTGGTTTTACCAGGAGTCGCAGATCCTGGTTAGAGCAAAAGTACTGGACAACTTTGATGCCAGAATCGCCTTGTGAGCGGCCCTTCAGCCCTATTGCAATTTTCATCGCATGATGTCTTCCGTGTTTGTGATGGAAATAACTACCTCACAAATGGTAGATAATTTGAAGATTTTGGGAGCGACATTTGATGCCCTAAATAGAAGCTTCAAATCCAATCCAGTGTGCAATCTGAATCCCACAAAGAGACTCTAAGGAGCTAAATAGATGACTAAATTGAACCATGCTGGGGAATAAGCCCAAAGTGTTCAAACGGTTGAATAAGAAGCAAAAGGTCTGCTACCAATGTGGTGGGAAAGGACATTTTGCCATACATTGCGAAAGAGTCAGCAGCCACCAAGGAATCAGGAAAAGGGCTCGCGGCCTAGATGGGGAACAGCCTAGAGCTGCAGAGAAGCCTGTTCCTCCTGACATTATGACCAAAGAAATTGATATCAGTGATCTGTTCATAGACAACAAGAAGGATCAGCTGTATCAAGTGGTCAATTTGGATGTAAATGCTGTGACCAGAGCCGGGGCAAAGAGAATTGACCCTGAGATAATCAAGGAAGTTGCCTGGATGTATGCCCTACAACTGGCGGACAAAATTTGAACTGCTGAGAATCCTGAAGAGTTATCTGAAGTCTGATTAGATGAGGCCAATTTATCAATCCCCCTCAGCGTAATAAAGGAATCATTTCCTGATTTATTGGTGAAAATTATTCACACACTTGATTTGGCTAATAACGCCGCTATTCACTCAATAATCACTATATTGCAATACTCTGAGTGTACATATATAGACATATAAGTCTATCAAGTAAGAGTGAGGGCGATTGTCAACAGCGGAGCACCCATCAATATTGTTTTGAGCCAGGCTGGTAATGAGGATGAAGATCTTGCTGGACTTGGAACATAAGAAGGAATACAGGACAGCTGGGCCAAACACCACTGTCTCCTGTGGAACGTATGACACGTTGCCACTATGAAAAAGTCATTGGTGGTATCTGCGCCAGCAATAGTTTTGGCCAACCAAAACTATGACATTTTTATTGGAACAGAGTTTCGATGCAAATACAGAGTTAAATGTAACTTTGAGGATATATGTTGACCATATTGGGTCAGACGTTATCATTGGTATATCAGAAGGATGTTGAAGCTCCACTGAATCTGAGAAATAACTTCATCAATCTAATATACAATGATGACATTGTCCTGATTCAGTACCAATTAGTTAGTAGAAAGTAGCGCAAAATGCCAGCGGAAATCCTAGAGAACCGGGGAATTCCACTAAGGATCAAGAATGAGAGGATCATACCACCAGGATTGCAGATGATAGTCAACACAGGGTTGACATTAGAGATATCTGAGCTGTTGTATGGGGAGGTTGGAAGCCCCTGGAAGAAGTACAGAGTGGAGCCTTGGGTGGTTCTTGGGATAATAATGCTGGGCCATGGAGAAATTCGAGTTCTCCTGGCAAATTTAAGTGAAAAACCGATGAAGATCAAGAGGAATCAGATCATTACATTTGTTCATCTGATCCTGATGGGTGAATTGAGAAGATTTCACAATTTTTGGACTCTTGACAAGATGGGATTACCAGCTAGGGTAACTGAAAGCATCAACCTAATAGTTGATTGAGAGCAGCTCGCTGATCTGTCAGAAGGCCAGCAAGAGGAGGAGCTCAAACTATTCGAAAAGTATTGGGAAGTGTTCACTCAGGACGACCACAATTTGGGATGCTCAATAGATGTGATCCACAATGTTGACACCAAGGAAAATTTGCCAATCAGGATGAGACTTCCAACGATTGAAAGCCAATTAAGTAGTAGTGGAGGATGAAATCAGCAAACTAGTGAAGCATGGGCTTCTAGTTCCATCATCAAGTCCCTGGGTGAGTCCAATTCTGATCATGAAGAAAAAGGATGGCTCCAACTGGTTGGTGATTAACTACTGAAAGCTGAATAAATTTTACAAAGAAGGATTCATATCCCCTACCGAAGATCAATGATGCACTGGATCAATCAGGAGAAGCGAAGTATTTCTCCGCGATGGATCTGATCTTGGGATATTGGCAGATTGACCTTCCAAAGGAAGACCAGGAAAAATGTGCAATTATTACTGCGCAGGGGCTATACCAACTGACAAGGATGTTCCAGGGTCTATGCAATGCGCCTGCAACGTTTCAGAGGGCCATGGATGCGATATTGAGTGACTTGAAGTTGTCATGCATCCTGGTATACCTGGACAATATAAACGTATTAAGTAGGATGTTTACTGATCATCTACACCACTTGGAAGAATTATATAAGCGACTGTCCATGGCTAACCTGAAGATTAAGCTGAGGAAGTGTCACTTCTTCAAAAAAGAGTTGGATTATATGGGATTCATGATCAATTCCAGTGGATTGCAGCCTCAAACCCAGAAGATAGAAGCCATAGAACGCATGGCTGTGCCAAAGAGTGTCTGAGACATCCAAGTGTTCCTTGGGATGATCTGATACTATAGAAGATTTATTCATGACTTCGCCTGAATAGCCGATCCTTTATTCCATTTATTGAAGGATCCAAAAAAGGTATCATGTGGAATGAAGAGGCCCAGGACTTCTTTGATGAGCTACGCCAATATTTAATAGATTCTCCGATTCTGAAATATCCAAATTTCGATTAAGAGGTTATTATTCAAACCAATGCTTCATTGACGGCGATTGGCGCTATACTAAGCCAAGTAGATGAACTTGGGGACAAACATCTGGTGGCATATGTGAGCCAGACACTCTCAGCCGCTAAGAGGAACTACACCATTACTGAACGGTAATGCCTTGTGATTATTTATGCATGTAAGCAGTTTTGGGTGTACATCCATGGAATGCACTTTAAGGTGGTGATGGACCACTCTTCGTTGCATTGGCTTCACAATTTGAGAGAGCCAGAAGGACGACTGGCCTGATTGGCACTTAAGATCCAGGCTTATGATTATGAGATTGTCCACTGAGAAGGGGCTTCTCACCAGAACGCAGATGGCTTATCGCAGTTACCAATGGTCCAGATGTATACCCGCAGGCAAATGAGCTATTTCAGAGAATGGTCGATGGAAAAATTGGGGATGAGCTCCAGAAGTCCAAGGTGTACTTTGGAAAGTGATGGAAAACACCGAGACTATGGATGGACAAGTATTTAAGATGATCATTGGGAAGCAGCTATATTCCCAAAGCTGTCAGAAAGAGCAGCTATAGTGCAAGAAGCTCACAAGGTTGTCAGCATGGAGACCTGAGGAAAACAAATGATCATTTTCGCCAGTACTACTACTGGGAATCCATCAACTACAGTGTCACGGATTATCTAGTTTGTTGCATGGAGTGCCAGATGCACAAACCACAAAAGAGTACAACTGGATACCAACTGGTCCGTCCTGGATTTTCCTGGCATATGGTGTCCTTCAACGTGATGGGACCGCTGACGATGAGCACAGAGGGAGTCAAGTACATTATAGTTGCCATCAACCATCTGATGAGATGGGTCAATATGAAGGCCCAAACGAAAGTAGATGCTACCAGTACCGCAAGGTTCATCCTGGATCAAGTAGCATACTAACGTGGATGTCCACAGGTCCTGCTTAGCAATAATGGGACCAACTTCACGTCTCATGTGATCCTGTGATTGAATGAAATAATGGGGATCAGAGGAGTCATGTCAGCACCTTACCAGCTGGAGACGAATGTACTTGTAGAAATGGTGAATGGAACGCTGGCTGCGACGCTGAGGAAGCTGGTTGCAGGAAGAACTTCCACGTGTGGAACATACCTGAGTTTGGTGGTGCTCGCCTACAATATTAGTCATCATACAGTAACAGAAAAGATGCCATTTGAGTTGTTGTACAGGAAGGCCGCGTTGAAACTAATTTTATATTTGATGGTGGAACCAACGTCAGGGATGAGTACCAAACAGTACTTGAACTGACTGATGAATATCCTGATTGATATGCAATTGCAAGCATTTGATACAACTTTGAAGAAAAGGATATGAGTGAAATCAACAGATGATAAGAACCAACTGGCCTTAGCAGAATATCGAATAGGTGAAAGAGTTGCCTATTGTGATACACATGGTTTCAGAAAAGAAACAAACTAGATGCATTGTGGTTGGGTCCGTTTGAAGTAATTGCTAAGATGGTGACCGATGCTTACCCCATCAAGAATCACTTGGATGGAAGAGTCTTGAATCAAGTCCACGCTAAGTATCTGAAGTGATGGATCCTTGAAAAAATAAAGGAGTTCCTAAAGGAACAATGAACCATTAAGTTGGTCATGTCCTGATGATTAGTTCAAGCCCAAAAAAGGACCTCTGAACCAATCTAGATGGTTAAGTCTGAAATAGGACATCTGAACTATTAAAAAATGGCAGGTTTAAGTACCCAGGACCCAGTTAAGGAATAAATAAAAAAGATGGACCGCTGAACTGAAACAAGGTCAATTCCCATGGAAAAAAGAAGAATGAAAATAAAAAATGATAAAAGATATTGGAAAAAAGATTATAAACCACATAGATAAAAAACCAATATAATTTTATAATTTTTATTTTTATTAATTGTCCTTGATATGGGGATGATTCCGCCTATGTCACCTCTTGGGGAAGGGAGGATGGATCGTGGTAGGAATGAACAGCCCGTCGAAATTGATGTGAGATTGGATGCTAGCAAGGGCTAGATCTACACAAAACCACATTCTTTGAGCAGACGCAGACCCTGCAAGAAAGCGACTAGGGGAAGGGAAATTGAGATGTCATATAAAGCCAATCGCCAAAGCCCTGGAGTGTGGAGGAAAGCAATAGTATAAGAAGAGGCAACCAATGAATAACCTTGAGTAATCCTGATAAGGTACCTTAGCCAGAAGATTAGTCTTGAGCGCCTGACAATGGGCTTCCTCAAGAACACCAGATATATGGGCCAGCAGCAAACAAGGGATGCTTGCGGGAGTTGCCAAATTATGCCCCCTACTAAAGCCATCAGCTGAAGATACTGATGGGAAATGCTGGCAAAGAGATAGTCATGCAGGGAAAAAATGGCATCCTGCAAGCGATGACTATAAGCTTCTCAGAAGCTAAAGCTGAAGGAGAGGTGAAACCTGGGCGAGGCTTGAAGCTTTGTGGACTAACTTCAAAGAACTTGGCCAGCAAAGCGAAGAGCATAAGCAGCAGTATCCAAATCCAGGATGTTATCAAGATCAGAGGGATTCTGCACTAGGGACAAAACCTCAGTGACTTAGGCCTGGAGATCAGCGTAGGGGAGCTTGAAATGAATACTGTTACTGATGGTGAGCTCAGTATCCAGAACAGCGGGTCTATAATATTGTCCAAGTCAGAAGTGGAACTCAGGAAGCAGTTCTGACCTTGCAAGAAAAGAGCAATCAAGAGCAAATGGCATAATCTCCAGATCATCTATGATGATGGTTGGTGCATCAGTGAAAGGAGCTGAATCCAGGAGAGTTTCAAAATCCAACTCTGGAATTGATAGCAGAGGAAGAATCAGCTGAAAGTTGTTCAAAATGATTGCAAGCCTGGTTTAGGAGGATTAGTTGCTGTTCCTAGTAATTTTATGGAAGGACTAGCTGCTGGCGCCAGACTAGGCGTATGAGTCCTGGAAGGACCATAGAAGAGGTTCCACTGAGCATCCTGACTCATCTTCTGGAAGAGCTGGAGGTCTTGATCAGATAAACTATTCAGAAGCTGCTAATATTGTGACTCAGAATTTGATATATGAGCTGGATGAGAGGGGGGATGTCAGACCTATATGGAAGTTGACATTATGCACTCTACAATCCATTAAGCTCTAATTTACGAGAAATTAATCTCAAAATTAATGAGATAATTCTCCAAGAGAAGAATTAGGAATGACTTGAGCCAAGAGGTTATGAGATAAATAACAAGGGCGAATAAAAATAATTATTCTTAATTGAGCCATGAAATGAACATTGATGACATGAGTCTCCTGTCCAAAACAAGGAGAAAATCAGGAAATCAAGGACGCCAGACCAAGAATCCTGAATATGACAGCAGGTCATATACCTTGTTGGGGGAAAACCAGATCCTGGATCTAATATTGTCATGAGTAAATCGATCAGCCCAGCATGCCAGTAGATTGTGGGGACAGCGCTCTGAGTAGGCAGTAGTGAGGAGGAAGAGGGAGAGCGCCGCATGCCAAAGGTCATCCTGAGCAGCGTTAAGTACTGATTATTGTACTCCACTTGAGCCAATGAAGTATTTGACTGAGTGTCCAAAGCAGTGTTCTCATGCCCCAGTCCTTTTCTCACTGGAAATCTAGGCAAGAGGGGGGGATGTGTTGGGATTTTTGCCCATATTCACAGCCCTCTAGTTTACCAGAAATCGCTAGGGGAAATTTCCTAAGGTGAAGTGAATTGGAAATTGGTTGCCCAAGTTTCAGAGTAACTACATTTGGGGGATTTTGGGATATTCGCCTGGTCGTATCTGTCAGGGATTGATCTGGACAAATACTTAAGATCTCATCAGGTGGAGTTGCCGACAAAATAGGGGCATCTGATAGTGATTAACTATCAGGTGTACCAATTGGGATCAGTTGGGTTTCATTACCAACTAATTGGGAATGAATAGCAAGTTGTGAGGCGAGTGATGCACCCTGCAACTAGTGAATCAATTGGCTGGTGTGTGACCTTCCTTAATGGGTAATAAGTCCCATTACCTAAGCTGGTCGCTAGCCAAATATAGTTGGTTTGCTTGGATCAAGAGTAAAATGTTAGGGACATATTTTCCAAATCTTTCCGTTTAGGACTTGAGGATGTCCAATGATGGAATCTTAGCCATGATGGGGAAGACCATCGCTGCTGAGACAAAGAAAGTTGATTCAATGGCAATGAATGCCATTTCATCGAAGAGGTGTCAACTGAGGGTTAGATGACCGAATCCCCACTATAGATTCCCTAGGATTCACTATAATAAAAAAGATAATTAGATCATATTACATATATATAGTTCTAAGTTGTTCTTACAGTATATAGTTTAAGTAGTAAACTATCATCAGCTTCCATTGTGCTATTCTTCTCAAGGATATTATTGCTGTGTGAAATAATTGGAAGACTCTTAAAGAAAAGAGTAAAGATCTGAACGGGTATCTAGAGAAGAAGGAGAAACAATTGGGGATTGCTGCTGACTGTATGTTGGACTGAAGAGACTGTCACCAGCCCTTGGGTTGGGACCATCTAGTACTAAAAAAAGAGACTGTCACCAGGGAATCTCAGAGAATATTGGGTTGAATAGAATGAGGGAACAAATATTATGATCGTGACATCACAAGTATTTAATCAGGAGTACTGGCTGGGCGTTGGGCCAAGATATAAGAATTCATACTCAACTACAGATAATAGTCATCATACTATTATTTATCAAGAATCTATTATACTGTATAATGCGATGAAGTGCTCAAGAAAACTGAGCCTTTGTAGTAAAAAGATAACTAGGGTTGTTTTCCAATAACACCCAACAAGTAAATGTTTACATATGGTCAGTGCAAGATTCTCGCATTAGTCTGGTAAACAAGAAGGCTGGGTAGGCAATTAAAGGTGATAAAAATATCATTAAAATGCCATTGGCATGGCAGCAAGGTAAGGGAATATGAGGAAGTATTGTGGCCATGGCAAGTCCTACTTTTTAGAGTGGTTTACTCACACAAAGATGATAAATTCTTTGACTATTATTGATATGAACTAAAACAAAAAAGTCCAACTTTGAGGTGATTCATTTAATTTTCAAAACATTTATTCAAGGTGGGCCAACCTTGGGATGATACCGCACCAATTGAGGGGAAATTGAATGAATGGGAAAGGAGGATAAAATCTGGAAAACCTCCATGCGCGGTGTATGATAGTCCAGGAACTTCATGGAACGCCTTTTCTATTTGCTTTCTCAGTTTGGGGAATTGGTGCGCAATGCTAACACAGTCATAGTCATCCCCTACCTAAAGTTCCTGTACCAGAATCAAACTTGGGGAGGCAGCGGTCGAGGTCCATATTCTACCACTGGGGTATCCTCCCCTTGAGGTGATTCATTTATGTGGGAGGATATTTTAGGTAATATTGAAGTGATTTGGGGTGATGTTGGCATTGGCACAAGGTGCCACGAGATAATCTAAACTGCTGGGGTGGTATATTAAATAATTGGGTTGGTGCTATTATCTGAAAGCCCAACATCAACTTCTTATATTTGGTTTGGGGAGGGAGGTAATAAAGTAGATTTTAAATGACACCACTAGTGTGGTCTTGGTGAAGAGGTGAGTAATAGTGGTGGAAACATGATTAATTTTGTAGATAATGGATATTGCCCCCACAGTGGCTGCATCCTCCTTAGATGGAGATCAATAGCGTAATAGACCTTATAGGTGCAGAAGTCAATAAATCCCTATGGTGCAAAGGTTGAAGTTTCAAGCTTAAAATAGCTTTTTCAGAATATGCGAAATACGTCCAAATGAAGTATAGAGAAAAGTGGACATTGTAGCAAGGGATGGCACAGGGGTGTGGAAGAATTGGGTGTATAAATGCAATGTGGAAAGCTAGGTTATATGAGATACTATAGCTGAGGCATTTGACGGACTAGTTGGTCATTTTACATGCTTGCCCAAGGAAGAAAAAATTTAGTAGTGGAGCACTGCTGCCTCATACTGGAGCAGTAGCTAGTTATTCAGCGGATATAAGATGGTTTGTGTTGGTGCATCACGTTGTATATAAATTTTTTTATAATATTAAATTGCTCAAAAGTAACTGTGAGTGGAAATTAATCTTTTTCTATTGATGTAGAATCATTTTTATAGGTAATTCTCTTTTTTGTAATTATCTATGTTTAACAGTTTTACTTTATTTGTTTGCATTAATAGCCAATTAAATTTAATAGAGTTGAAATATAAGACTCTAACCTCTTTATCAATTTTAGAGTAGAGAAGTCTACCATTTAGAAATACTATCACCCGGTCTGAAGTATATGGAAGAACCTCATGGGACCTGTGCAACCATTAGCCTCACCCACAGTTACCACAGGCAACCCTGTAACTTTTACTGCAGTGGTTCATCATACCCATGCCAAAGCAAAGCTCTTATTACTTACCACTCTAGTTTATCTAGAGCAGTGACCCCTACCTTGGGCCTTAACTTTCCTATGGCCACTAAGATACAATATCTCACCAAACTGGTACCTTTGCTTTGTAGATATATTGCGTCTGGTTCCCAGCTTACCATCTCAAAGAATATTAGGTTGACTAACATGCCAGTACATATAATTAGATGGTTGAATTAAAATGACTGTTTTAGTTAACAACAATATTCTGTTATAAAACTTGGGTCACATTTTTCTTTGAGTAATTCTAATTAGAGTTTATTACAGTGCAAATTGATGTAAACCTACAGTGATATAGTACTTTACACAGGAGATAATTTCTACTGTTAATTATGGTTTATGATTTTAATTAATTTATAAACATAAGGGTAGCAGTCTATATATTATAGGCATACAAAGTGCGTAATGTGTAAGAACCTGTGTTGTCATCAGTACACTGCCAGTTATACATGGTATAATTACTTAACAACTTTATGAAGTTTCTATAAACCAAAGTAAATCATTTTAGGGGTATAATTTTAATTTGTTCACTTTAATAATGATTACCCAGCAGAAGCTTTATCTAATGGCTTAACTATACGCTCAGAAACTGACTGACAAACTCTTACATGGTATAATTTGCCGTATAGGCTTTTTTGGTACACTTATTTGCCCATCTTTTAT
The DNA here is from genome assembly GCA_022478985.1 of Massospora cicadina. NCBI lineage: Eukaryota > Fungi > Entomophthoromycota > Entomophthoromycetes > Entomophthorales > Entomophthoraceae > Massospora > Massospora cicadina. Next base: position 52,492 of record JAKSZP010016057.1, on the reverse strand, counting down.
CCATCAGATCTAACCTATAACTAAATATAAAAAGTTCAATGAAGGCTTTATGAGCATTTATCTCATTGATTTTATGAAAAGTTTCGTCAAGAGTAAAAAAGTTTTAATAAGTAAATCTTTGGTAGCATAAGTTGGCATTTATACTAGGGTTGAATATGGGTGAGGATTTGTAATCCAGTCAATTGTTGATTTGTAGAGGTGCTAGTAGAATATACAGTTTACCACACCTCACACTATTGTTAGCTCTAAAATTTAGGGTTTTTAGTTTCTGTAAAGATCAGCTTGTTGGTTTATTGCTTAAAAATTATAGATCCAACGTTAATAAACTAAAGTAGTATCTTAGTTAGGCTTTACTTCGATAAGCCTAAGCAAAAATTAAAGTAATTTTAAAGAATTTTCTTAAAGCAATCTTTATTAGATTATTTTACAAAAGATTCGGTCTTAAACCCTGAATTAATTGTAATTGGGTACTATTATCAGATTTAAAGATTAAGATAGTTTTTGACTTAAACTTTGGTTTCTAAGATTATTTACTAATGATCCTTCTGATTGCATTATTTTGTTGAAGAACCAACAATTAAAATAACACTAAACAGCTGCATAATAGGAAATTTTTAACATAACTTGGATGTCATGGATGCTGAATGGTGATGTAAAAATAAGATATAAATGAAGTTTCTGATATTCAAAGTAGTAAATAACTGTATTATACATTTTGTTTTATACAAAAAAAACTTATCTCTAATGAGATGGTGAACCTAATGCTATTAGATTAATTATGTCTTAAACAATATTTGTGAGTGGTTTATATAAGTCTTAATGTTTATCACTAAATATAATTTATGTAAATATCTATACTTTATATCACTTAACATTTAAAAATGGTTACCAGTTAATTTTAATTGCTTATCTTTACCTTAAATTTTATTTGAGGTAAGCTGACCTGGGGATGATACTGCACTGATTAAAGGGATTCAAAGAAATGGGAAATGAGGATAAAACATAGAAAACCTCCATGCGTGACATATGATAGGCCAGGAACTCTGTGGACCGCCTTTTCTATTTGCTATTTCAGTTCAGGGCATTGATGCGCAATGTCAACACAATCATAATTGTCCCCTACCCAAAGTTCACTACTGGGATCAAACTTGGGGAGGCAGTGGTAGAGGGTGCTTATCTTTACCTTTGTAATAAAAATGGATTACAACAACTTAGTATATACCCTTTCACAAAACACATGATATTGTCCACACACATACAGATTAATTTTAATCTGCCATAGACCGCGCAGAAGTTCTGTGGATCTCTGGGGGGTCTGTATGAGACAATTTGGGAAACTCTATATAGAGTCATAGGTTGCACAGCAAAAGTTTTAATCTATTTTAAGTTTTATTATTTGAGGTTGGTCAACCTTGGGACAAACATACCACACCAAGAATGTTTTCTAGCCAGTACAAGTTTTGAACTCAAAACCTGCACTAGGGGGAAAATCTATTTTAAGTTTTATAGCAGAAGCTTGAATTTTCATTGGCTTACTTTCTAACTATAAATAGAATCAACTAAGTTAGAAATCTATAGGTGATAAGATAAGGATTAAATTATAATTATGTAGGGCTTTAATCTTTATATGACATCACAGTTTTATCCACTTTCAATATTTATGCCATATGAAGTTACTTAAGCTATCAACCTCTTGCTTATAGTTTTTGTCCTACAAACTGTGTTTAATTTTAATATGATACAGAAATATGAAGAATCTATAGAGACGTTAGCTTTGATGCTTATCTTTCTTTTGCGCATTAGCATCACTTTTTAAATATCAAAAATGATCTGATAAAAGTTTAAGCAAAAGCAAACTTTTAGTTCACGCCTCTGCCTTTATTTTTGAGCAGTACCTGCAACTCTCACCAGCTCCAGTTACAAACGTGAATCCCTCCTGACAGAACCCAGCTCATAGAATTGTTAACTCATTGTAATAAGTTTTATATATATATACTTATTCCTCCAAATGATTAATCCAACTGGTGGTGTGCATCACCAACTCTAGTGGTAAAAGTGTCAACAATGTGGCCCAAGTGCTCCCTATTGACTCAGCCAACAACCCTGAAAAAAACATGCTGCAAATTTTGTGCAAATGGGAATTTGGGTACCCATGGACAGTGATGGCTTCTTAGCCACATTTGGGTCATCCTATGGTTCCAGCAGAGTCTGATTCCCTGTCAATTGGAAAGTCCTGGGCAAAGACTAGGAATCCAGTAACCGGCCCCCATAAAAACTTCTTTCTTGGTCCAGTGCTCCCAGTACTGGTAAATTGCTCCTGAAGGAACGCCTGAACCCTCAACTACTGTAGTGATGACTGCTGTCAATTCTCCCAATCAGATAGTCATTCATCATAAAATCTTTAAAGTTAGTCAGGCTGATTGGAGATTATTACCTCAAGTGAAAAATTTTCAGCAATTGTCCCCAACTGGGTTCAATCGCCTCAATAAGTTAATCCCTTATTGGTTCATAACCTTAATAAAAATTATACTCGCTTCAGGATCTTAATTGGATTCGTCAGACCACCAAAACCCATTTCCAAAAAAGTCAAAAGTGTCAGCACAATCCCTGAAGCTGTTAATACTACCCAGGAGTCAAGCTACATACCTCATAGCATACTCATAAAGTATATTCTGGCGCAGAAGGAGATGCTTTCCCAGAGGTGTCTCCATACAGAAGTGTTTCAGGGGAAATAATGCAGTTCCCATATATGTCAGTAAGTCAATGGGTGACAAAAAAGTGATATTTCCTCAGACAGCACCTACTTGGAGCGCTAGCAAGTTCTCTTCTGGGGCAGTGAAACGATGGATTGACGCAAATATCCCAATCAATTTGGCAATTAAGTTTAAATTGTCGCGCATCTGCACTGAGCAAGACCTAAAATTGATGAAGCTGCTTATGGAACTCCACATAATAGAGGAAGCAGTCCAGGAGGACCTAAAAGCTGACAATGCTAAGGCATGGTTGGAGGCAGGCACTAACCTCTTTGATGCAATGGAGTTCAATAAAGCAGGTACCCCCACCAAAATGGCACCCTTTATAATAAGCTCATGTCTCTTGTTAGCGGAACTTAATGCATATATCAAAATGTTCCCCAATGCTGCCATTGCGCTTAACAGGGCGTGCCACGCTCTTTCCACTGAAATTGTCCTTGAGTGGTATAACTTTACTTTTTCTCCTGAGGAGGCACAATCGTGGATCACAGCTGGGTTTCAGGTTACAGAAGCCTTACACTGGATGTACACACAGATCCCTCCTGTTATGGCATCTGACTTGCTGCAAGTGGGTTGGATGAATAAAAAGCTGTTGAATGGGGCCCTTCTGAGAGTGTTCACTGGGAGTTGCAATTAGCTGGAGCGCTAATGGCTTTCCCTCCATGGAGATAAAGTACTGTCCGCGGGCTAACACCTATATAACTCACGTTGGGATTATCAAGTTTGGAGGTTACAAAAAAAAGCACAAAACCCTGCGTGGCCTCTCCTTCTTTATGGCCTAATGTAAGATCTGGAATGACCACACCCCTGGCCAAATCAGTAGAGTTGTATGCGGCGGGGTTCACCACCAAGACTGCTCATGCCTGACTTGAGCATGAGATCTTGCCTCAAGCAGCGGTGGCCATGCAAGGGATTAAGCCCCAGAACTTAGTCAGAATTGGCCCAAAACTGGCATATGGAATGAAACTATTTGGGACTGGAACAGTCATTTCCTTAGCCTCACTTGCTACACCTCTTCGCCACAGAAGTGTTTACCTCTGCCAGATCATTTCAATGTAGTGAGGCGGATGTACCCGCGGATGCAGCGTGCCCATTCACAAATGCTGCGTGGAACAGTGTTATGGTGCATATTGGAGTCAGTGGAGCTCAATTTCGCTTGATATGCTCCTCCAATATATGCATGTGGAGTGCGGCCCTGAGGCCTCGTTAAGCTGGTATTGGTGAAGCTTTTTTCCATCTGATTCATTGGGCTGGCAATCCCTCGAAATTGGCACATCTATGTCCTGCATCTTTTGAAGATGGGACATTCATATGCATCAAGTACAGGTATTCTTGTCCCGCTAATTCAGCCTTGATGAAGTCAACAGCTGGATCTTAAAAGGAAAAACACCTGAGGATGCCCCAACACTCTGTACTAATAAAAATTGTAATGAGTGTTGACTTCCCCTCATGAGGAAGAATCTTAGAATGGCGCCAGTTTACATATTGATTTTTTTTATAAGTGGCAGGGTTTCTGACTGCCAGGCACCCAAAAAATGATCTTCAGAATGTGATCCGCATCCACCTCCAACTGGTTTGTAAGGACGAGTGGTAATATCTGATTTCAATTATTTACCAGCAACTAGACAGCATACTGGATGGCAGAAACTTTGACTGTCTCTGGGCACTGGAACGTGGGTACATTTATATTTCAATCCCCAATAAACTTGACCAAAAGTGTTTAAATAAAGTGGGTATAAAATACTAGGATTCCTACCTGTGCACCAGACCCACCTGTTACGCAAACCAGACAGAGAGTTTTGGGTGACCTTTTATAACTTACCGATGGATGAGCCCACAAATGGATTCACAAGGTGACTTGCACTGGCCTATCAAACTACGGTGAGGTCCACAAATTTTGGTGAGCCAGAGGTGATTCAATTACCAATTGTCTTCATCCCCATACTGTGGAGGCTCTGTTTGAACCTGAGCCCTAGAAAAAAACAATTGTCCTTCCCTGGTTTATCCATATTACAGGCCTCCAATAGGTAATTTATATGGAACAAGAGGACTCCAAACAGGTCTGTCACTTTTGTTTCCAAATGGGACAAATAGTGGCACATTGCTATCACAAGAATTGCAAAACACCCTTAAATTACAGGTATAACCTAATCAGTGGAATCACCAATGTTAAATCCAGAGTCTTCCTTCATCCTACAGCTAAGGAGTGGCTGCCACCTAACCTTTGGAGGTTGCTGTTATGAAGCGCCAGCATTAGGAGCTGAATGCAGACCATAAGGAAGCATGGGCGCAGGAATTGACAAAGCATCTGGTGGCAGATGATGAGCTGATTATGAATTCTACTCTGGAATCATACTACATGAATGAAAGCTGTTCTCAGTTTCACCTCAAGCCTATCCCACCCAGGAGGAGTGGATAATAAGGAAGTGATCTGTGGGAAAAAGGTGGGGCCAAAAAAGCCCTCAATAAGTCATAAGTAAAAGGGCACCGCGAAATGGTTCTCTCTGCAGAGCAACTTCCCACTGTAAAGCGGATCAGTCAGTTGGCTATAAGAAGGGCAGAAAACACATCCTTCTCATTCCAAGCCAATATCTAAATGTCAGTTTGGAACCAATGATGATTCTGCCACTCTCCCACCCTCTCCAAAGCAAAGACCCCACTTTGTGCTGAAGCTGTCTCCTCTCTCAATCAATAAAGACTGGTATGGCAACTTACTATCCAGTGCATGCCATGTCTAGCATCAAGATCCCAGTTTTAATGAACTTCAACTACCATATGACTCCAGCCCAACACACAGCTTTGGCAACTTCTGCTGTTAAAAACCAATTTAAATATGAAATTTAATGCACAATACTGATAAACATCATACCCATGGGTCAGATGACCATTAAGGATTATTTCAACACTAATGCTGAGTGGATGGCTAGCATACAAACATGGATGACTAAAATGCATCATTTTAAAATAATAGCTATACTGACTTAATTTTAGTATCCAAATCTCAGGCCTGCAATCAGTGTGGTATGGTCCCTTTTTCAAACAGAGACCCAAGCATCACCTTTGATATTCTCAGACTAAGTGTCATCTTTTTGGTTAAACCATGTGGCAATCATTTAACTGACAAAAATACCAATTTTGAATTCATGGAGGAGACACACGCTAGCAAATTCTTGTGGCCATGGCCCATGACAAGCGTACTTGTAAAACTCTCCATGTGATTGTGATATATGCATCATTCATCACCCCCTTCCCAACAAACTGTCAATTCTAGAAGTTTCTATTGAAAGTGAAAACCAATTCCACAACAGTTATAGCAAGAGACCTCAAATGATGGACAAACGTGAGCAGGGATACATTAAAACCTGCAAGCAGCCACATTGTACAGAGGATGATATAATATAGTACCTTGTGATACTGGAGATGTGTCTTATGATTGACAAAGAGGATGATTATTTTGTGAACCTTATGCAAAGGGAGTACAATATGATTATGAGCCCAAAGACAGTTAGCCATGTAAAATGTACTAGTCATACCCAAACTCCAACAGTTTAATTCAACAAGTGAGGTCTCAATTAATGTGGAGAGTGACCTTAGGATCTTTCAGGTGGCCATCAATTTGGGCGATGAACCACTGCCTCAGGAGTTGCATATCTCTCCTTCTTTATTGTGGTACCCAAATTGGCGCTGCGCTGCCAAAAGTGGTTTTATTGGGGCATAGTGCACCTTTGATCGACAGTCAGGCATTGATCCCCTCTCCTATTGGATAAGAATTAAGGATGATCTTATGCGGAATAGTGCAAATTATGAAAAAGAAAAATCTACAAGCAATTTGCTGCTGAAAAACAGTTGAAAGATGCCCTACTACCCTGAAGCGAGTGCATCAGGATAGCAAAAACTGGTGGCTTGAGTAATGAAATATGCACAAGCATTATCAAGCACTCCTTATAAAACAGGATACATAATGCCATCAGAAAGCATTCTTCTGCCACTAAAAGCTGCTGGGAACAATGACTAAAGATAATTTAGCTTTTTTAAAGAAATCTGAACCTGAGACAAGCTCGCCTAGGTAGAAACCCCTGAAGGCGTTATTTCCAGTGACCCAGGTGTAATCAAATGGAAGTTGAGCAGTTTTACAGAAATCTCTTCCAATCTTGCAAACCTGATCTTATGGTGACTGAGTGCCTACTTCCCCTGGCTAAATCAGTGCTTTAGTGTTGCTCAGCTGTGACAAGCACAATCTTACCGCAAAGCTTACAGTTGCAGTGGTAAAATAAGCGCTTAAGGAAGCGTAAAAAGGTAATCACCCAGCCCTGACAACATGCATGTGTAATGCTAAATTTGATCCATGAACTTGTGGCGCTTGAACTTGCCCATTTGTTTAACCACTGCTTGATTCACAAGTGTCAAATCCCAGGGGGCAATGAGACCCAATTTATGCTGTTTTATAAAAAAATTCAATGGAACTTTTGAAGCTGGTGCCTAATTGCACTTTTGAACTCTGATTATAAACATCTTACATGTATCCTTTCAAACTTTCTGATGCATACTGCCCTTAGTACCACCCATAAATTCCAAAATAGCTTCACCAAAAGGCATACTATCTGGGAAATTATATCTCAGTTCAAAACGTTCCGCGGACATGCGTGTATCTGAGAATGGTTATCTCATAATTTTAACCATGGGGAAGGCCTACAATTGGGTAGTTTGGACATTCTGCAGGCAGAAATGGATGCCGTCAGAATCCCATCACCTTTATCAACTGGATATATACATTCTACATAGACCTTACTACTAAGGTTATTGTAGTTAATGGTTTAACAGTGCAATTTTAATTGGACAGGGTTATACCAATGCAATCCCATGTCCCTAACTTTTCTTTGACTTTGTATCAAATATCCTGTTGGAAGCAGTGGAATCAAAACTATGGGGCATCATCCACCCCAATCAAGCCTCAATCATAATGCAAGCCTTTGAAGATGACACCAAGGTGGGGATTAGTTTTAAAAGCAACCTTTAAGGCATTGAAGAACTAATTTGTTTACCAACTGGCATCAAATGCAAAGGTGGATATAGATATGACTAAAATTGTTGATAATAGGAACCCACAATTATCCCCACCAGCTGGTCTCACTCCCTTGGTGCCAACACAAACATTTTGGTACTTGGGTATTCTTTTTCCTGAGTCAGGCCTGGTATTTGAGGCGATGGAGCAAGAAGTGCTTTTTCAGCATGTCAGCCTGGATGGCCTGCTGGAAGTACGCTTGATTGAACTTTGAAAGAAGGTGAAAGCGCTTAGTACTTTTATACTTTAAAGCTCTGGTATGCGGCTTTCATTCTACCATTAAGCACATTCTTGGAGGATGAGATCAACTCGCTCATCCACACCTTCCTGTGGTTTCTAGCCCATGTGGCGCCTATTAGATTGTAAACTATGTTCAAACCCAAACGTAAAGGTGGTATGGGGCTGCTCAATTTTGGAGTCCATGTCCGCTAGATCTGAGTCAAGTTGATTCTCCAAATGTTGCAAAGCACATGCGCTGTTTTGCACGCATGTGGGTCATTAACTAGGCCCAGGTCCAAGTGGACCTAGAACCTCTCACATTACGCTCCCTAATGGAGTGGATGCTGCTTCACCCAAAATTGCCTTTCTGGCATCACCGCCCCCATTATTGGAGGTTTTGTAACTGGGCCATGAGGTTGGGTGGATGGTCATTTGCACAGGTGCAGCAGGACAAAGATCATATACTGTGAGATTTTAAAGCCCAAATTTTCAGCAATGACCACTGCTACAATTTAGGATAAGCAAAACTAAAATAATATTAAATTTGCCAAAAAGGTAATTTAAATTCTTTACAAAAACTCACCAATTGCCATTGGGGCACACCCCCTGGAAGCACCACTGAAATCTACCATCTCAACCCTGAATCCTTAATGAGTGGGCAGAGGAGGGCCATGACACCAACTACAATCCCAAGGATTTGGTCATAGGCCACACGTGAATATTAATAACTTAAATAGTTCTCAACCACCTAGCAGATTTTACACTTTGTGATAAAAATTGGCAAACACTAGAACTTAGGGTTTCCTTACAAGGAATGCCCAGTGTGCGGCAAGTTTGATGCTGATATTTCTCACCATTATTTGAGTGTAGTATAGTTAAGAAAGATCAGTCTATAATGAGATTATTGCTATCTGGCGAGAAGCTGCCACCTGATTTATATCCCTCTCAAGACCTTTTCTTCATAAAGATGCTTAGAAATCAACTTGTTTAGCTCCAAGCCTTTTTTATCATTATATTTGGGTTGTATGCTCTTTGATTGTGGACAAGCAGTTGAGCCATGAGACCATTAATTAAAAAGGAATGGTAAGAAAACAAACTGGATGTTCTTTGATCCTCTTTGACAGATATCTAGATCCTTGCGCCTTGTCACCAGTTTTGTTAAAGCCTCATGACTGGCCTTTACCTCTCAGGTTGCTCATTGAACGTGATGAAGCATCCTTTCATCTAAATATTCAATTTCCTGTAAGCCTGCCATCGCTTGAACTGTGGCTAGTGATTGCAATTGCTTACTAGAAATGGTCAGCAATGCTACCTTGGTAGTAACATCTGCTCCTGATTTTTAATTTTCCCTGGCTGGAATCCCCTTTCCACCTTCCTTTTTCCCTTACTTCATTTTTTCAGATCTAATAAATGTATGGAGTTTTTTTAAGAAAAATTACTTTTGATGCTTTATCCAGATATAGTTGCATACACCTGTAACCACAAGCTAAGGTAAAGTAAAAATTTTATAACAGGTTTGAAACCTTTTATGGCTAGAAAAAACATAATATCCTCCATCACTTTTATCAATATTAAATGACAATATGGAGTTAAAAAGGAAGATTTAGGCTATTGTCATATGTGGTGGTTCCTGCTACTGCTTAATCTTTTTTAACAGACTTTGAAAAAGGAGGAGGCTTCCATTTTGACCTTTATATTTTTAAACATCTTCAAAAAGAGGAGGTTCTCAATTTAAACTGTATACCTTTTTAATGTTTGTTCATGAATTACTCCAAAACTACAGGACTAATATTTGACTTTTCTTAATGAAAGAGGATAATCCCATGGTGGTCTCATTTCAATTTTGTAAAGATTAGTCCAGTATCTGACCAGTAATTTAGGTTTTTGGTAATAATCTGAGATTAATAGTTCTGAGATTAGAGAAGATTTTGACTTGAGCTTTATCATATTAATTCTTAGAATTGCTTAACTTTGATCCAATTAATAAAAATAATAATTTTCAACAGTTAGAATTTAAATCAAGACTTTTAAAATCCAACCTGGGCTCAGAAAAGTTTGTCAAAGTTCTTTGCAGCCTCAAGGCCAGCGCTATGAGGCTGTAATTCCTGGGGAACGTCCCCTGGGCGTTGATCGGGCCATTTTCTCATTCCTGAGTAAGAAGGTACCAAAAAGGATGGCTGTACCCCTCATTAATCAGGGCGATCTCTCCCACATGGTAGATGAGCGCTGGGTAACGGCTCCTCTGCTTCAGATCCCTCCCCCAGTACCCACACTCACCTCAGCAGAACTGTTATGGGTAACTAGTAAAATCAGCACCAAGATCGCCAAAATGAAATTAATTGAAACAAAATTGAGTATTAATCAGCCCAATGTTTGGATTACAAATGGTCAAAAAGGGATGAAGACTGATCTATTGACCAGAAATCCCCAATGGTTTTGATTCATCTAACACTACAATCAGAAAAAATCACCCCCTCCCAAAATCATTGGGGATCATCCCTGATGGGCATGTAACAACATTGGGCACCATTAATGAGGGTTTTAAGCCCCCTTCTGGAAAATTAGGTGTTTCAGCTGATGCAACGCTTTTGCCCAAACAAACAGCCCAGCGACCAGGCATGGGTGGGTTGGCGTCCTGAACCCATTCTCAACCAAATTGGACCGCCCCTACATGAGGGTGGCCTTGGGGGATTCCCGCTGCTCATCAGGCCAAACGCCATTGTGCCAACCATCAGAAATGTAGCTGATCCTTGGTTCAGATTTTCGAGTTTAAACTGACAGTGACTCAGCCTGCCACTAAATCCTTCAATGTTGGTTCCCAGTGAACTTATCCACCCCATTCCCAAATAATTCGCTGGTTAGGTCAAAATTGAGGCTCCCAATCCCAGCTTGTCCCCGCATTTATTGACCACTATTTTTTCTGGTGCATTGCACTTAGAAAATTGTTGGTCAATTTTCTTCCTTTTCCTTTTAAATAAAATTTTGCCTTAAAAACCAATCAATTTTATTTAGTTAATTTCCTTCTGGCTGCATCCACAATGGCTTTTCCCTGGTGGCCCATCTGTCTGTATACCAGATGGGCTCTACCAGTAATCATGGTCACTATGGCCCCACCATCGTAGATTGGATTCAGTGAGCTAGATACTTCTGGCAATTCAAGCCTGTTGTTATGAACTTTCAACAATAGTATACTGGGATCTTGTGGCCTTATGTCCACCATCTTCAAGCAAGGATCTGCCCCCTTGTCTCCTCTGTCAAAAACAGCCCCATATACTGGTGAACTCATTGAAACTATATCTGTGGCTCTGCCTCCTTCAGTAAGACCTCCAGCGTCTGGGACAGACTCGATTTAGTTTGTTCTCAGGATCATAGTCACTGTTGTCTTACACCAACGATTCATCATTTCCCAATGCCTGGCTCTATACAACCTTGTTCAGTTGACAATGCCCCTGGCATTCTGGCTTGCTTTTTGGGTGCTTACACATCCTGACTGGCAGGCCAGTCTAAACTTCTTCTGCCATTTCCATGACAGAGGCCAATCACTGAAAGTTCATGTCCAAATGGCATTAAATTACCCAAATAGAAAGCAGAAATCCTAAAAAGCATTTTTATATAGTACCAAAATTTAATTGACGTTTTTATTTTTCTCCTTCTATCAACTAACATCTGATAGTCTTTTTTAGTACTAGTGGTGCCCAACCCAAAAGGGGGAGCCACCACGCATCTTTATTTACAAATGGGCCAAACAAAGGGATTAATATGAATTAAAAATTCCTAATATAGCCCCTAAGTTATCAGCCTAGGAAGCCATATCAGATGGCGAGGAGGCTTTGGGGAAACTTTTTTCTGGCACCCATTTTAGCTGGCAGAACATGGTGGACAACATCTGATAGTCTATATAGATTTAAGTTTTAAATTAGATACAATCTAACTCTCATGAGTAGGTTAATTTATTGACTAGAAGCCTTCCATTAGGAAATCAGCTTTAATTTTAAATTTATTTCAGAGAAGGCTGACCATGGGACAGACACTTCCGAATATGACTCAGAAGAGACAAAACTTAGTACCAGGGGAGGCACCCCAGAGAAGCGATGCTATCTCTTATTACCAGCGGGAACGCCACTTATGGGGAGGGGGAGGAAACGTGTGAAGGGGCCATAGCCACAATTGAGCACGTGTGGAGGAAGGGGTCTGATTTGATGAACCAGATTGGGAACCAGGAGGAGATCAGCTGTCAGCGACGCGGTGGGAGGTATCCAAACATCCACGCTTAAAAGTGGTCCACCAAATGAGACTGGAATCTGTGGACCGCTTCTGGGAGGGTGGGGGTGGAGCCTGCGATGGCATCTAAGACAATCTTGTGGATGGTCCACATGGCGATTGCAACCACCAAAGCACGAAGGGAGGGAAGAAGGGGGGAGGCCATTGATAGAGCAAACATATCTCTTGACAGACTGAAGGGATGCGTTTGATCCTGGCCCAGAAGTCGTTGAACTTCGCGCCATATCACTTTAGAGGTAGGGCACTTCTCCAGGCGGTGAAACAGCGTTCCATACTGGCCACACATGACACAGGATGAGTGTAAAGCGTTAGGGCGCTCAGCTGTATGATACACCTGCCTCAGGCAGCGCCACACATGAGAGCGGACTTGAGGTTGCAACAGAGGATGGTGTACATATTTCCAGATATTTTTTTGGGTCTCAATGGAGTAAGGGATGTCCATCATGTCCAGGTAGTCCACCCTGGATAGGACATGGGGCCGAATGGGGATCACGCCATAATGTATGGGTAGCCCCTGTACCTCTTGTGTGAACTGAGGAGAGGGGCGGCCTCTTTGGGATGTATGTCCACTAATACGATTTCTCCACTCAGCGCTCCGCATGGAGAGTAGGATTCGTTTGTAGTGGGTTTTAGTACCATGAGGACCTATGGCCGATGTGTGTGAAGCGAGGTATTTCATCAGGGAGTGGGGGTTCGATGGATTGGTGAGGCCCAAGGCGCGGGAGAAGTTGGAATGGGCTGCACGGGACCAGTGGTGGGAGGGGAGTGTAGGGGTGGTGACGGCTGCAACCAGGTGCCCAGGATCTTGGCAGCATGGGCTTTGAAGTCAAGCAGGTCCATGCCACCATGATGTTGAGGGCCAAACATGACCTCTAGCTGCACTGGTGGAAGGCGGCCCAACCAAAGCCATCCTTGCAGCAAGGCGTACAAGGATTTGTAGAAGCTTGGGGAGAAGGGGATGGCATGGGCTCCAAACCAGACTTTGGAGAGGAGCATAGAGTTGGCTAAAACAACTCTGCCAGTAAGGGAAGTAGGGTGGGCTCTGAGAGAGGCGATTCACTTTGTCACGTTAACCAGAATATGGCACTCCATTACTGCTGACGCGTATCCGCCTGCCTCCATCCACACGCCCAGATGGCGTACTGGTCCTATGGTAGGACGTGGCATGAAGGGGAGCACCAGTGGGGTGGTGTGTTTTGAATTAGTAGGGCGAGGACGTGGGCGAGCAGATGGGCCGGGTTGGGAACTAATTGCTGGGGTCCAGCAGTTCTGAAACCGACCAAGGAGGATGATTTTGGTTTTGGAAGCGTTCAGTGCCGCGTTGCTTACCCGGGAATATTCCTGGATGAGGGCTTCAAGCGCGCATGCATCTTGATTATTAGACACCTCAACCACACAATCATCTGTGAACACCATTATCTTGACTGGGGGCTTGGCCTGGCACGTGGACCCCAGTGAGTTGGCATTCACATTTCACAGTATTGGGTCAAGGCTGAAGTTGTATAAGAGTGGGCTGAGGGGGTCCCCTTGTCGCAAGCCCCTTTGAGGGCGGACTACTTCTGTTAGGAAGCCAGGGCCACGCACTGCCATTGTTGCAGATTCTGTGAGAAGCATTACCCAGTTGATGAAGCGAGGGGGTAGGCGGAATTGATGGAGGCAGGCCCTGAGGTATTCCCAGTTTACTCTATCATAGGCCTTTTGTTGGTCCAAGAATACAAGTGCCTCAGAGGCTGTGGACTGGCATACATTAACCACAGAGTGCACGTTATCCCAAATCAACCTTCTGGGGATGAAACCGAATTGTTCTGGGGAGATGGTGGCAGATGCTACAGTCCCTAAACGGTTAGCCATGATTTTTGTTAAAATTTTGGTGTCTGTGTTTGTTAGAAAAATGGGGCGCCAGTTGGCTAAGTCTATCTTATCCCCTTTCTTGAAGAGTGTGACAGTGAAGGCCTCATGTCCTCCTGGTAGGAGGCGCGTTTCCATCAGGCTTTAGTTAAGTGAGGCGAGCAGCAATGGGGATATATATTTAAAATATTTTTTGTAGAACTCATATGGAATGCCATCTGGGCCTGGGCATTTTTGGTTTAGTGCACCACAAATGGCTGTCCATAATTCATTCGGAGTAATCAAATTCATTATTTCTGGGTATCGGAAAATGGAGTGGATGTAGGCTCAGTCAAGAAATTCCGCCACTTCGGCTGGCTGAATTGGGTCAGATCAGTACAACTCAGAGTAATACTGTTGCATTTCAATTGCCACTTCAGCTGGTGTATCCGCAATGGAATTATCTGATCTTTGCACCTGTGTGCAGGCCACACTCTGGCGTGGTGCGAAAATTTTTTTAAAGAAATGTGCGGTGCACTTGTCACCTTTTGTGATGCGTGTGGCCCTGTACTGAACACAAACCTGATGTTTGTGTTGTCTTTCAAGTGCGTTGAGGTGGGCATCTGCCTCCACCCACTTCCATCCCCATGCAGAGCTGTATCCTGTAACTGGGATGTTGGACTCCAAGTGTGCCAATTCTGCCAGAGCGCATGAGATAACCACTGATGTGGCTCATGAGCGTCTGGAGGAGAGATGGTGAGAGTGGCGGATGGTGTCATCTTTGAAAGTTACCCATGTGGAAATGGGGTCCGCGCAAAACGGTGCAACAAACTTTTTTGCCATAGTTGCCTCTTCTACCCACGTGAAAAATACTGGTGACCCAAGCTCGGGGGGCAGATTTTGTACCAATGTGGGGCCTTAGCAGCTGTGATAGGTAGGTGGTAGGTTAGTGAGACCAGTCAATGGTCGGAGAATTCCAATTTTGTTGTCTTGAAGTGGGAGATGTGGGGTTGGAATTTTGCCAGCGTTAGAATAAGGTTGATGCGGGTCATGGACCTTAATTGGCTGTTGTGGATGTGGGGACGCGTCATGTTTTTGAGCAGAGGGCATGTCGTGGCAGCGCATCCATTAACCTGAGGGTGGCCTTTAGAACGCGTAGTTTTACGTGACCCTGGGGGGCGTGGGGTGAGGAAGGCCACCGGTCTGTTGGTGTGTTTAGCCAACAGTTCATGTTGCCAACTAGGAAGGAGTCTAGGGGTAGCGGGAGGGATTTGACCAATGAGAAAAATTCCTGACGCTCGCGTGCACCATTTGGGGCATAGATGTTGATGATTGCATGTGCTACGTTGGCCCACGAGAAAGTGACAACAAGCACTCAGCCATTTAGGAATGTTTCTGAGGATAAAAATTTGAAAAAATTATTTTTCTGAATTAGCACCCCACAGTGCATTGACCAAAAGGATAGGGATGGGAGGAGCAAAGTTTTCCAAGCTTCCTCAGAACCTCGTGGACAGTAGGACTCCTGGATGGCCAGGATAAACACAGGTAAATTGTGTTGTAAAAAACTCAGTTTCCTAGCCTGGGATGGGGAGGCCTTGAGTCCAGCGATATTCAATGTCCCTAGAGTGAAGGTTTCCCCCATCACACCTTAGGTGCGAGGGGGTGGGCACCTGGGCCCACCATCCTCTTCTAGATCCCCGCGGGCCTTCACAGCAGTGCGGGTGTTAGCAGCAACGCTATCAGAGTTTTTGTTGATTAATGCAGAAAGAGTCGCGTTGGCTTTAGCCTTCACTTTTTGTTTTCCCAACGTCGGACGAATTTTTTGCGGTGTGGGTGAGTTTGGTGCACCATTGAGTGGGTCAAAAAAATTTTCAGTTGGGATGGGCCCCAAGTCAGTTTCGACTGGAGCTTGGGTGCAATGATTGGGTGAGATCAAATCTCCCATCAGATCCTCAGATTGAGTGGCCCACTCAGCATGGGCTTCCCAATCTGATTGGTTGATGGATTTCTGAGTTGCTTCCGCCGCGAAGGTCTCAATGTCCTCCTGGCGTTGTGAGCGTGGGATGGTGGTGGTGACCTTGGCCGCTTCCTTGGCTGCAGTCCTATGGGCCTTCTTGGCCTTCTTCTGCTCCTGCGGGGAGATGAGCTTTACCAATAGGTAGCAGCCTTGTGCTCCCCACAGGAAGGCCTCCTTGGTGCTTGCAGTTGGTTTGTAGTGCACCTCTCCACTAGCCATGGCCACCGAGGGGTGCTCTTGGAATGTGACGCCCTCCTTGATGGGGCATGCATGTGCCTTATGGCTGAACGTGTCACAGTGGGTGCAAATGGGGGGCGCGCTGTCCACGGTCACCCAGAATGGGTGGGTGGTATGCCCTGTGATATCAATAAAAGTGGAGTGCAGGATCTGGGTTAGGTCCTTCACGATCTCCTCAGTTGAGGTCAGAACTGCGATGGCTTTGCTGGTGCACAGGTGTGGCATCAGCATGAAGTGTTGCATTTTGAAAGATTGTATTTCGCCATATATGGTGAGACCATCTTTCAGGTGTTGTTATAAATCGTCACGTTTTACCATAGTAGGAAAAAAGTTGAACGTGAGGAAAATTTGGTTTGATTTTGTCCATCTGGTGCATTTAGTTTTGATGACCCATTGCCCTTCGGGGAGGTTGACCACTACGCGTACTGCTGCAGCCTCATCTGCTGCCATTTTGCTTTCAAAACCTAGGTCCATCAAACCTCGTGACATGGAGTGAGGTGCAATGTACACCGCGGTCAGGAAAATTGTGTGTACATCTTCACAAAATTTTTCATAAGGCCATTTTTTGGATGTCCAGAAACACGCGGACTCTGAATTCCACTGACAAAAGTGCCTGGGAAAGTGGCGTGTTGATGTACTGGTTGCATCATGCTTGCCATGCAAGTATCTCTGGGGAAATAGTGACTGCCAGTTTCTTAGTATTTTTGTCAATTCCGCCAGATTCTCTGGGGCGTTTTTGAATGTTGGAGGCCGTGGGTCTTCCACCTGCTCCTCTTACCTTGCTTGCCCAACTGCTCCCTGACATGGGCGCAGACTAATCTCCTCTGTGAGATTATCAAACTAGATTCAGTCTTGAATTGAATAGGTTGCAATAGTGATTGCAACGAGAAAGAAAAGTTTAGGAAAGCAGCTTTGAAGCCCCATGGTATTGTCAGGACCCTCAATTTAGGCGCCAGACAAAACAATACAACAAAAATGCTTTTATTTTTATTTTATTGATAAGTGTAATTTATAAATATCAAATAACTATACTTTTGTTTTTTGTGTGTTAATCTTACTGCATATCAACCTATGAATATCTTAATATCTGAAAGTAAAACACTTTTGCTTTCAGTATAGAATTCTCCACAAACTTAAAAATTTTAATAATATATATCTTTATCTAAATAGTACATTAACTTTTTGGTAGAAAAAGTAGGGCATGTAGTAATTGCCATGGTCAATACTACAATTATTTATTTTTTTCTAGATATTTTCATACTTTTGACTAATGCATTTTGCACAAATATTTTCTCTCCATACAAGCAGCATTTTTTGTTAGCTAACCCATGTTTTTATGTCAATGAAATGAAACTCAGTTATTACATAAAAAATCTGAAATAAAAAAAGGACTGACTTCAAAAAATGCACTAAATAGTATGTAATAATCAATAAAATTCACTAAAAATTTATGAAATGATTGGCAAAATGTATGAATAATTGATAAAACCATTTTTGAAGTCAACACCATGCTTTTTATTGACTTATAGAATTTTACTCACAAGTACAAATGTGAGCTTATTAGATTGAGTCCAAGTGTAAACTATAAGTAACTGGCACACAGCGCTGAGTATAGATAGGTCATTTTGTTCAAAAAAAATTGTATATAAGACTGCATGAGACATAGATGTAAATTATTCAATAAAACTGAATTTATCAGATAATAATTTTTGTTGTTGTTAATCTTTTAATTTATACTTATTCTTAAGGCAGAAATTACAATAGAGCTGTAATTTATCTAACCTTATGTTAAGTTGCATCTGAGCCTTCATTGAGTGTGGATGTATAGTGCTTTATATCTATGAATGTGAATTACTCTGAAACTACTGGACCAGTTTAATAAACTTTTTTCAATGAAAAAGGAAGATCCCATGGTGGTCCCATTACAATTCTGTAAGGATTGGACCAGTATCTGGCCAGTATTTTAGTTTTGAAATGTATATGTCTTAAGGCTGTATATAAGTTCAACATCTAAGGTATGAAACAATGCTATATCATGGTGAGCCTATAGTAATTTAAATGGTCATTAGTAATTTTAGTATGTGATTGATTAAATCAAATCAACTTGATAAATAGATTAAAAAGTATTGTAGATGGCCATTAGTAGGTTTAGTATGAAATTGTACCAATCAAATTAATTAAATAAATAGATCTTATTAATTATTGTTGAAGGCCATTGTTAGTTTTAGTATACAATTGACCCATCAAATCAATTAAATAAAATGTTAAATTAAGTATTACAAATGGCCAAGCTAAATTTAATATATAATAGATCAATCAAATTAAAGAAATAACCATCACCCTTTTACACAAAAACATTGTACTGAGCAAATCAATTAAATATCAAACACTAACTTTAAAATGATCTAATGATTTAAATCAAAGTCTTATATAACATTTTACATCTTATATATAACTTTTACATGAATTTTACAAATTAGAAAATAAAAAACAGACTATATATGTTTTGCTAATTTTAAAAAATTGTAATAAGTTTAGTTATTTCTGATGCATTTGTTTAGGAGGTTTTATGTAATAAATACTTACATAAATATATAATACTTTATATAATATTATTTTAAATCACCTATAGCTAAATGCTGACTGATTTCAAGTTAATTAAAGTAACTTTATAATCTATTAGCCACTTGGTTTCTTAGCTCACAGTTTTAGTATAAGCCAATCTAACTAATCACTTAAGTAATCTAAATATCCCAGTTGTCTTCTTTTGAAAGTCAAATGATAAACGCAATGAAAATATCACAGCTTTAAATAGATGAGAGGGTATAGGAAATTTTGAAGGATACCCAGCTAAGACATATACATGATCTTTGGCTTTTTACCATAAGGTAAAAGATATACCTTTTTTCTAGATGTTTTCTTACGTTTTGAACAGGGCATATGACAAAATATTGATTGCTTTCTTGAAATTGGATGTATTTGATGGCTGCCTCTATTGCTGCTTTTTATGAATTTGTTGTAAGCAACTACTTCTCTCATCAGCCATCTTGTTCTGCAGGATGTCACTATTATGTTCACATACATTAGATGTTTATTGTGAATACTCTTCAGCAGTCTCATTTGAAAGCCAGTTATCAATCAATGAGAGATGATGCGCTCATTCATTGGAAGTCTCATTTGAAAGGCGTTTCTAAATCAAGGAAAGACAGTATATCCATTCTTCTGTTGATTCATTTGTAGTTGACGGTGTGCTCAATTAGGTCAGAGTTTTTCCTATTCTGTCTCTTTCAAATATCTATAATTCATATATTCTTATATCCATGCAGATTTCTCCACATCTTTTCTGGATAAAACTTTGTGGCAAACATCTGCTATTTTCTTCTTCACTTGAGAAAAGGCTTAGATTTTTACTTTTGTGTTTAGCACAAACATTTCCTCTTTATACATGTGGCATTTTTGTTGGCTGACCTATGTTTTCATGTCAATGAAATGAAACTTTGTCATTACAACCAAAATAGGCTGAAATAAATTTTCTTGGGAAAAAAGAACCAACTTCAAAAAATGCACCAAAAAGTATGAAACAATCAATAAAAACGCACTAAAAAGTATAGATAATTGATATAATGCACTAAGGTTTTTTAATGATTGATAAAAAAAGCACTAAAAGTATGAATTAATCAATAAACAACATGAATAATCAATAAAAACCTTTTTGAAGTTGGCACCATATTTAAAACTGACTTATAGAAGTTTTCTTACAGATACAAATTAGATCCTATATTGGATTTTCAAGTGTAAACTGTAAGCAGCTAAGAACACACAGTTCTGAGTATATATATCATAAGTATTTATATATATAATAGTGCATTATTATAGTTAGTTATTACATGATCAACGTGATGGTCATGACTATTATTAAATCTGCTCAAATCATATCAGTTATTTTGATGAAAATAGTATGATTTATATAAATCTTTACAGGCCTCAAGTAGAATCCTTTATAATAAGTTACAGGCAGTCTTGTCATGGATTTTGCTGATAAGAATTATACTGGGTTCCCAATCAGGTTGCGTGAGCACCCAGTGGAGAGCCCAGAATGCCATAGGCATGGCGGTCTAAGTGACTTGTAGGAGTAAAGCTCTATTTGGGACAAGAGGAAAGCAAAATATTGTTAATGTATTGAAGGCCCCCAAGGCAGACCAGATGGTTGCAATGGGGGCAACCTCAAGTCTTGTGGGGGCAACCCCCAAGGGTGGGGGATACATGGAGGACAACAACTCCTCCAGGGTTTGTGGTTGCTGGCCTTTGGATTTAAACAAGTGAGCTTGATGCCAGTGAGGGGCAACACAAGGGCCGCTGCAAAATCAGGGGTGAGATCAGAGGGGATGGAACCTGCAAAGAGCATTGGGGCCAAACTTTCCCTGAACGGGGTGCTCAGGCCCCACAGATGGGCTAGGCCATCAGTGGGTGGACCAGGTATGGACCCTGAGTCTGTGAGTGGCAGGACAAGGCTGCTCTGGTGCTTCTCCAATGGATAAGCAGCTTCCAAGGAGCCCACAGCAGAACGGATGGATGGATTTGCATTTAATAAATATGTGAAAATGGACGGGGAAGCAGTTTCATCATCAGGAGTGAGCTGGTTTACTATATTTACAATCTGCTGCCACGTAATGGAGTTGATAGACCAAATAATCCAGTCAGCGAGCATCAAAATGAGAATCTGGGTGGTATCAATTTGTTGGATTGATTAGTAGAAGTTTTAATAATAAAACATGATGGACGGAGGCTGCGGCAAGCTGAGTGGGGTATTTGAGGTTTATTTAGCACAAAGCGTGAGAAGATAAGAGAATGAACTGAAAATTGCCCCTGGGATTGCAGTTGCCTTAAGTATTGGGTGAATTGCATGGGGGAGGTATTATGAGATTGGCCAATTGGCCAATTGGGTTTGGTGATGGAAATTTATCGTCTTGTGGGGAGGGGGTGGGGGATGTTCAAAATCTTGGCAAAAAATTGAAAAAAAAACTTTGCTATTTTTCTTCATTTTTGTGACCAAATCAGGTTTGCGGTGATAATCTGGGCCCTAATAAACCAAGTTGGCCTATTTGCATGCTTTGGATTTTTCATATTTTCCCTGAGAGGCTTTGGCCACTGGGATGAGTTGTTTGAGACCTGGTCCAAACTCTCAATTGGGATGTTTGCACGATATGAACTTCCTGGATCTGTCCATTAGAGTTAGGGAAACTGGTCCAAGTCATTTGGTGCCTGTTTCAGAATCCAAATCATGCTTCAACCTTATTTCTGGTGCTGGCCAGTCTGGACTCGCTCCTATTGGAATTTCATGAGAAATTTTTATAAGAATGCACTATGAAAGCTACAGAATTATTAGTTTAGTGGCTCTAGTGAAGATCAACACAATTGCAATGAAGTTATTAGTTCTGTTGCTATAGTTGGTTCCAATTGGAAATACAGAATCCTGTATGAAATAGATCAAAATTAGGCTACGTGAGACAAGAATTGTGATACTTTATTAGTTAAAAACCAAAGATATTTATAGGAAAAATTTTGTGGTTCTTTGCGAGGATTTCCGTGATTCACCCAAGGTAAGATCTTTCCTACCAGAGGACTGATATGGCTGATGCATTATTATTATTATAATACTTGTGATGATCAAATCTAATAGAGCTCTTGTTGGATGCGATTGACCTTATTAGCAAGGGCTTAGCCCCTTTGAAATGCTTGTCATTTTGGATTGCTTAGTCATCTCAGATTGCTGAGCTTCCTCGGATTGGTTAGCCCTCACCCTTCATAGGAGGTCGATTACTCTGAAGGGTCTTTCTTTGTTTGAATTGAGAATCAGAAATAATCATCATGAATTTTTCATTTTCATTAGACCAAGATATCGAATCTTGATCTGGAGTAATTTTGGTCATCTTAATTGTATCTCCAACAATGCCCCACTCAAGATCTTGCCTAGGGACACATATTTGCGAAGAAACCTACTATGGACTCTATTGATAACAGTACCATTATCAATAGTAGTAGCAATGGAGTATTCAGTACCCCAACGATAAATAACACAGTAAGGACCAGCCCATAAGGTGTCCAATTTGTGAATCCTTCCTCCCGGCCTATGGTGGTAGAAGAGTACTTGATCCCCAACTTGATATTATGGTAACGTAGGTCTATTAGCATTGGTTCTAATTCCTTCCATCAAGGTGGTAGCAGAAAGGGAACTTGAAGCTAATACTTGTAATTGGATGATTTTATCAGCTAATCTCCACATAGCTAAATTGGTAGTTTGCAGGGTAGCCTCTTCAAGGATAGGTTTTACACTTGAAGGGAGTATAGGTTCCCGACCATATAAAGCTTTAAAAGCAGACATTCCAATAATACGATGGCAGCTAACTCTATAGGTTAACATCGCACTAGGTAAGTAAAGGTTCCACCTACTAGAATCATTGGAGGCCATCTTTCAAAGAATAGCTACAAGTGTACCATTTGCTCATTTGACTGCACCATTAGTGGAAGGATTATAAGGGGCCATAAAGGACTGATAAGTACCCATTAGTTTGGTAAACTCAGCTACCACCTGAGAAATGAAGTTGGGCCCATTATCTGATAACAGAACTTTCAGGCTACCATGCCTGGTGAAAACTTGCTTGAAAAGAAAGGACACCATCACCTTGGCGGTAACTGTGGAAACTGAAATAGCTTCAATCCATTTAGTAAAATGGTCAATAGCTAACAGAATATATTGATTTTCATAGGTGGCCGTAGGGAAAGGACCCACCACATCAATACTCATAGTAGAAAAGGGTTCAGAAGGTCACTCAATTTGGTGTTGGAATGTCAGATTTTCACCACATTGTTGTTGGCACTTAAGACAAGATTCCAGCACATCATGTACAGATTCCAGCAGCTTATCCCAGTAACAAAGATTTTTTAACCATTGTAGTTTCTTAGCGACAGCTCCATGACCTACAGCTTGGTGGGCCTTCATAATAGTATCAGTACTCGCAGAGGGCTGAATAAAGGGCAACCACTTAGATCCTGACTTTTTATATAATGAACCTTCTTTAACCTGAGTGTCTTTGGTTAAGGATTGTAGCTTTGAGATAACATCCTTAGATTCACAAAATCATAGTTTGGGTCTACCAATCAGGTCATAAATACGATCTTCCTCTGCAGAGAATAAGGTTAAGATGGCAATCAAGAAAGGCCATCAGCGTTTTAATATATAGCTCCAGCGCGATGTTGAATAGTAAAGTCATAATTTTGGAGCTTTTAAGCCCATCTAGCTAAGCGCCCATCAGGATCCTTCATTTGTTGAAACCACTTCAGGGAAGCGTGATTTGTTACAATAGTGAAATGCTTGCCATATAGATAAGGGCGAGAATGCTTAATAGCAGACAACACAGCGAGGCATTCTCTTTTGGTAACTCTATAATTGCGTTCAGCCTTATAAAGGGTTTTACTATAGTACACGATGGGGTGATCAACCAGATTGGCATCATGTTGATCCAGAATTGCCCCAATAGCAATATCACTGGCATTGGTAAATAGTATAAAAGGTTTGTAAAAGTCAGGATGGGCTAAGATGGGAGCACTCATTAAGGCTCGGCGCAACAGATCAAAGGATTGTTGTTGTTATTCTTCCCATGCAAAAGGGACTTCCTTATGCAAAAGGTAAACTAAAGGTTCTGCAATTTCCACAAAATGGGGGATGAATTATCAATAATAAACAACCATCCCTAAAAACACTTGGATATTGTGCAAGCTTTTGGGAACAGGCATGTCCAAAATAGCTTGTATCTTATTAGATAAGGGTAAAACGCCTTCGTAATTTAACTTTATGTCCCAAAAATTCCATCTCAGTTTTAAAAAAACACACTTCAATGGTTTAAGCTTAAGTGAGTAATGACGCAGTTGGCCAAAAACTTTTTTTAAAATGAGCCAAATGCTCATTAAAAGTGCATAAAAAACAGTAACATCATCTAGATAAACTAAAAAACAAGAAAGTTTCAAATCCCCAAACAAGCCATCCATGGCTCATTGAAAAGTAACAGGGCATTTCAAAGCCCCTGCGGCATATAAGTTGGCTCAAATAGCCCCTCACTAGAAATTAGAGCACATTTTTGACAATCTTCTGAGGCAAGATCAATTTGCCTATAACCACTCACAAGGTCCATAGCCAAGAAGTATTGTGATCCAGACAATAATCTCAATTAATCATCTATATGAGGTAAAGGATAAGAATCCTTTTGAGTAACAGCATTGAGTCAACGATAGTCCATAACCACTCAGTGACCCCCATCTTTTTTTGGATGAGTAATAGAGGGGAAGTCCATGGACTCTTAGAAGGCGTTAGTAGCCCAGCATTAAGGAGTTGTTTCAGTTCCACTGAGACCTGAGCCTCCTCAACTTTGGATTTGCTATATGGTCGAGCTCAAATAGGGGGAGTATCCCCAGTTTTCACCTGATGCTGTACCTCTTTCATTAGGCCAAAATCTCCAGGACCTTGAGCAAAGATATTCGCATATTCTTCAATCAGGGCCTCAGCTTCAAGCAGTTGTTTTGAAGTAAGTGAGTCCCCAAATTCAACGTCAATTCTAGCAACGATAGGGGGATTTTCCAGCTTAAACTCGCGTAAATCTCCACATCCCAAGATGGATATTATGTCACTCACAGGAGTAGGCCGCATATAGGCGATGGGGTTATTGCAATTCAATTGCATAGGTCGGGAAGTGAGATTAGCCAGTAGGATTGAAACAGTCCCATCATAGGCAGGATCAAGGATACCCAGGCAGGGTAAGGCCTCCAAATGAGAGGGATTTTGATTACCAAAGATCTCTAATACATGATCAGGGGGTACAAATATTTGTACTCCTGTATCAACAATGATTTGAACTTTAGAGGGAATAGTAATCAGAGCGTTGGAATATAATGGTATGCCCTCAGAGGCATAAGTTGACATAGGTGGAAGTATAGTCCTTAGACCCAGTATTTGGTATTTGAGACGTGAGATAGAAGTTGAGTATTCCAGTAAACAAACACGTCGTTTGAGTTTGCCTTTGCTATTGGTAACATCATGTAAGATTAAGGGTACTTGGTACCCAATTAAAGAAAGTTATTTGTCTTTAATACTGATTATCGTATCAAAATTGATGAGAACTTAGTTCCTAAGAGCAAATCATAGCAGTCGTTATCCAATACCACTGTAGGGGCTGACACAACCAACTTTCCAAAACGCATTGGAAGAGAGGAACAGGCTCCTATAGATTTAGTGTAGGAAGGTCCAGCGGTTCCATAGTCTTGGGAATGGTTTAAGTCCAGCTCCAATTTGATTTTCTTCATAAGCTTGGACGAGATTACATTGATGGGCGATCCCGTATCAATGATAGCTAAAACTTTCACCTTATGCACAATTACTTCCACCCAGGTTACATCAGTGCCAAAGTTTGGGATGGAGAAAATTGAGGGACGAATCGCTTGAATGAAATGAGAAGAAAAAGAGGAAGCATAAGCAGAAATAGTGTATTTGTTGGATAATTTATCAGAGATATCAAGCTCATCAGGAGCGGATACCACATAACAATCTGTAAAAGAATCAAAAGGTTTTGACTGAGGCCCCTGAGGTAAGTCAGCACAGGGAGCCTTGTGCCCTATGCTTAATCCTCTTTTTTTTCGATTCCTCTGCTTGCTTTTTCCAACATTGAGACACCACATGACCCACAAGACCACTATAATTACACAGCTCCTTCTTTGGTTTGGATTTGGGTTTAGGTGGCATCGCATGAATGTGATACTGAGGGTTACTAGAGGAGGTTGGATGTACCACCCCATTAGGAATCTCCATAAGCACCTCCTTGATGTCGATAATGGATCTGAAATTTCTTTTAAGTGATTTCAAGTGAAGTAGTAATTGAGTGCGAGAACTGAATGCACTCATTACAGCTGAGATAGCATCATCAATGGTAATCCAGTTACAAGTAGCAAGTGTCTGGGACTCATGGTAGAATCGTATAGTGAATTCCTTAATAGACTCTCCCTCTTTAATATGAATACTCATAAAGGCTTGCTTTTGGTTGGAAAGGATTTGATCACTCCCAAATTCCTTTATGAGGGCTTTTTTCACTTGAGACCACATAGTGCAAACCTTTAGATGAAGAACCATGATCTCTTGAGCAAACCAGCTTAGGCAAGAGGTGATATGGCGGACCTTCTGTTGGTCAGTAGCTCCATCCATTGCGCGTTCATAAACGAAAAGAAAGTAATGGATGCTACCTTCACCCGGCTCAAACTTATCCTTGAAGGTAGTTTTGAAAGGGGTGGCTCCAGTGTTCAAGATGTGTATGCCTAATACCGCGACCAGTCCAGCCTTGGAGGGTTCAGACTCTGTGAAATAGGCATGAGGGGGAACTCGGTCAACTTGTTGTCTCAAGAGGTTCAAATCATCTTGTAAATTTTGAATCCAATGGTTAAGATGATCATTCGTAGGAGCTCAGTTTAAGTTGGAAATCGCAGTAACCATCTCTGTTTTCTTGGTCTCAAGTACTTCACATTTGGCAGCCAACTTCTCAATGTACGCTGTCAATAAAGCAAACTGGGTTTCTTGAGTAGTTTGATTTGAATCGCATAGCTGATGTGAATTCTCAACTCCATCCAATAAATTGATTAATAAATAGTCTGGATCAGTTGGAAGACCTTCCAAGGATGAAAAACACCCTTAAGCTATGGCTCAAATTTGTGTTTCTAATGCTTGTACTCGAGATACTAGGAGCATCAAAGGTTCATAATTGGACATTGGAAGCGAGGAGCCAGGGGAACCAGGAGGTCCCGGGGTCCTTGTAACCCATCTCTACCTGCTGGTCCTGGCGGGCCTTGTTGACCCACTGGACCAGGGGTACCACGCTCACCAGGAGGTCCTGGGGTTACCAATGGGGAGCTAGGGGTCCCAGTGGTCCAGGAGGACCAACAGGGCCAGGTTCACCTTCTCTGATATGACCCACCACTTGGACCAGATGTTGGGCTAGCCACTAAGCTCCCCTAAGCTCTTCTCATGTTAGGCCCACAAATGATCCAGTTGTTTCTTAATCTCATCCTCTAGGGAAGTAATCCAGTGATTAATAGGGTTAGTGGCATTGCTAACTTGATAAGATACTTCTTGGCCAATATATCCCACAACTCCATTTATTGATTCTCACCAACTAGTTATAAATATCGTTAATTTATCTTCTATTATTGAGAATGGCCTCCCAATTATCCCTTCCAAAGTTGGATGCCGTTTCATAAAATAAAGATAGTTGAGAGTGAAATTGTTGTGCTAGAATCAACTGGCGCTGGATTTCAAGATGATGCAACCCCAAAATCTGGAGTAAATGGTGAATAGCAGGATGTATGTAATGCTGGAGATACTGCTCAGTTCTAGCCAAACCAACTTCGGTAGGCTGTAACACCACTCAGTTATATAAGTTCATCATGTTATCAGCAACTTTAGACACTCAGTCACTATTAGGGCGAGCACCAGGCGAATAGCCCCTCTGATCAAGCTTTTGACTGCTTCCTCAACATTTGCAGCTTGAATCTGATAATTAGATTGGTCAGGGCCCTCAATAGCCAAGTCCATTAAAGCTTGAAATTGTAGATTATTTATATCAGCAGAAGGCAAATCTTGCCAGTTAGAGTGTACCCATTGGGTAATACTCAAAGAATCCTCCGAAGAGGGGCTCTCTTCACTAGACATATTCATCGTTGTGAAAGTATGTTTTCACCAGGTAGCCTCAGAAGCAGACCTGGCAGGGAGCACCAGTATTAAAACTCGTGAGAAATTTTGATAAGCAGGCGCTACAAAGGCTACAAAATTATTATTTTTGTGGCTCTAGCAAAAATTGACACAATTGCAACGAAGTTATTAGTTCTGTTGCTATAGTTGGTTCCAATTGGAACTACAGAATCCTGTATGAAATAGATCAAAATTAGGCTACGCGAGACAAGCATTGTGATACTTTATTAATTATAACCAGAGATATTTATAGGGAAAATTTTGTGGTTCTTCACGAGGATTTCCATGATTCACCTGAGGTAAGATCTTTCCTACCAGAGGCCCAATATGGCTGATTATCATTGTTATTAAAATACTTGTGATGATCAATTCTAATAGAGCTCTTGTTAGATGCGATTGACCTTATTAGCAAGGGCTTAGCCCCTTTGAAATGCTTGCCATTTTGGATTGCTTGGTCATCTCAGATTGCTGAGCTTCCTCGGATTGGTTAGCCTCACCCTTCATAGCAGGTCAATAACTCCAAAGGGTCTTTCTTTGGTCAAATTGAGAATCGGATATACCCATTTTGGATTTGTCATTTTCATTAGACCAAGATATCGAATTTCAATCTGGAGTAATTTTGGTCATCTTAGTTGTATCTCTAACAGCTCCCCCAGACTGGAATTTGCAGACCAGGCTCTGATGTTGGTGCAGGATATTTCCTCATAATTTTGACATAGT
The DNA here is from genome assembly GCA_022478985.1 of Massospora cicadina. Classification (NCBI taxonomy): domain Eukaryota; kingdom Fungi; phylum Entomophthoromycota; class Entomophthoromycetes; order Entomophthorales; family Entomophthoraceae; genus Massospora; species Massospora cicadina. The sequence continues at coordinate 23,594 of JAKSZP010016057.1, read as the reverse complement.
TTTCCTGTGGAGTGGAGGGTCCCAGGGGCTGCCCATGGCCCCTGGCTTACATAATCTCTCTGCAGACCCCCTCTAAACTTACCAGGGTTGTGGAGGGGGGAAGGGTTGGGAATGGGTTATCCTTGGTGGGAAGAGCAGTCACCCATTACTCATCTATCATGTGCACCAAGTCACTCAACTGTGACAGGGGATCCACTTGTGCCTTTTGGCCTCTTTTTTTCTAGAAGGGGTGTTGCTCCCTATCCAGTTGCAGGGGCTGGTCTCCAAGACTTACACTACCCTTTCATTTTTCAACTGGGAGAATTCCCCCACCTGGAGCATGGACAAAAGCATAATTTTTGTGCCTCTCTGGGAGCTTAATGGCCAGGGTGACCACGATCTTCTGGAGGGACATGGTGCTGCAGGGTGGGAAGTGTGGAATTCTCTCTACCAGGTCCTTACAGTTCGCACAATTATGTGCACTCACCCAGCTGTTCTCATATAAGGGGTAGCCTTTCCAGGCGACCAGGTATTAACCAGATTGGCGGGACCCTTAGGAATCCAGGATAGCCTCTACCTCCACTTCCTTGTATTCCCTAACAACATTTAGCTCCATAGAGGTTGGCTTTTCCCCCTTGAAGGAGTTTAGGAGGGAGGTATGGAAGACATTATGATGTTTCCAATGCACGGGCAGTTTCAAATGGTAGGCACCATTGCCTAAATCCTTCTAAACCTTGAAGGATCCTGAGCGTTTGGCTGCTATCTTTCAGGTAGGGGCTTTCAGGGGAGGTTGCAGGCGTCCAACATGACGAGAGAACCAACTTCAATCTCATGTCCAATGAGGTGCTTCCAATAAGCAAACTTCTTGTAGTCCTCGATGGACTTCATCAAATGTTCATGGACCAGTTTGTGTGTCTCATGGAGTGAGCTTATGTGGTCCTCAGCTGCAGGAACTGCTAAGGGGAGTTGGGGACCAATTTGTAAGGAGGGGTTGTACCCCAGAGTTGCCTCAAAGGGGAGAGATTGGTCAAGGAATGGAGGGAATTGTTGTACACAAACTGTTCAAGGGGCAGATCCTTAGTCCAGGAGTCTTGTGAGGCTGTTGCATAACAGCGCAGATACTTCTTCAGTACCTGGTTCACCCAATCAGTCTGCCCACTGGACTGGGGGTGGCAGGCGATAGATCTGCAGGGCTTGATGCTGAGGAGGGTTAACAGCTTTTCTCAGAACCGGGCAGTGAACTGGGGCCCCCTGTCACTAACTATCTCTTTGGGGAGACCAAACATGGCAAAGACATGGTTGACAAACAAATTTGCAGTTTCCACCGCAGTAATATATGAGAGGCAGGGGATAAAGAGTGAAAACTTTGTAAATTGGTTTACAACTACCATGATAGCATCTGAGCCAAAGAAGGGGAAGCTCCACAAAAAAGTCCACTGAGACTGAGGTCCATGGGCCCTCAGCCTGCTGCAGGGTTTAACAACCACTTCGACCTGGAACAATCATATTTCACCCAGGCGCAGATGACACAACGGGAGATCCAAGTTGGAATGCCCTTTGAGGACACAGTCCATTTGTAGGTCCTCTTGATGAGATCTGCACACTTCTTGATGATGGGGTGCCCAACTGTCTGGTGACATGATGCTTCTCAATAACACGGCTATATAGGAATGGGGGGCCCAAACTCAATCACGAAACCAGATTATTCCCTCCTGCAAAGTATATGGAGACCTCTTCCGACTCATAGACTCTAAGTCAGCGTAAAGCTCTACTCCTTCTCAGCAACAGGTTTGGGAGGCAAGGACATGGAGGAAGAGTGGAATGTATGGGGCCAGGCCAGCAAAAGCTACTGTAGGGGGTGCCAAGGAGAGGATTTGGGAGGAGGCACTACAGTAGTGAAATCTAGCAGGTCCTCCCCACCATCAGGTGATAGGGAGGGATTTTAACTGAGCATGTCTGGAAAAACATTCAGGGACCCTTTATGAATTTGTAATTGAAATGAAACCCACATAGATCCTGGTAGGTGCAAGTTTGCCAGTGCCCCAGCTTCTGGGGTTTGTGGTAGTAGAATAAGGCCTTATGATCCGTCCTAACAGTGATCTCATGCTAGCACCCTGCAGGAGGTATCGCCAGTGGGTGAGTGACCACGCCAATGTCACTAACTCCTTATCATATATTGGCCACGCTTGCTCAGTTGAGGTAAACTTGTGGGAGTAATAGGCTATCAGGTGTTTAACTCCTTTATGCTCTAGTAGCAGCACGGCGCTCACTGCCACTGATGAGGCATCGCAGGATACTATAAAGGGGAGAGAGGTGTTGGCATGATGCAGGACTGAGGCTGTGAGGAAAACCTCCTTGGCAGACTTGAAGGCCTGCTGGCATTCTGAGGACCACTTGAAAGGGACATTCTGTAATTAGCGTGTCTATAACTCTACTATTTCTAGCGTGGAAGTGCATGGTGCACAGGGCCAACACCAGAAACTAATATCAAGTATTAAAGTACTAGAGCACAGCAGAGAGTGCTTGAGCAATAATAACGTAGGTCAAGGATGGCTATTATTATAGGAAATAACCAAAAATGAAACATGCAGTGCTCGGAGTGGTGAGGTATAGTTGTCCCAGGTTGGAGGGAACCTGGGTGGCCCAACAGTGCATGGGCGGATAGATTTATTGTAGTTATGATTAATGCTTAACATTGTGTGAGACCTCCATGAAGAGGTCCGCGCACAGGATAGACCAAGACAGCATAAGTAAAATAGTGTACTAGCGAAGGGTTTATTAATATGGAAGTTGACCAATGGGAGAGATTGGTCTCTACATGAGGAATTTAAGGGAATTTGGAAAAAAATCAATCAAAGGAAGTGGGTCTAAGCTGAGGCGCACCAATAGGCGCACACCTCCATTGGGCAATAAAATGTACTTAGTAATTGACTGAACCCAGGTAATTGATTGTAGAAGCGGCCAATATGAGCTGACAAATGTGAAAACCAAATGGGTTTTAAAACCCCACTTACCTAAAACTGAAGTGAACCATTTTTGTTCAATGCAAGGCTAGTTCTTTTTAACACTCCTGCTGTTACAAAGGGTCGAACTGCTTTTGCATCCTTAGGACAAACCTGAGCATACTTTGCCTTAACCCAGCGTTGATATATGGTATGCTTGAGGTCAGGGAGGCCTTCCAACCTCACCTTCTTGGCCTCCTGACATGCATCTTTGTCTTTAACGTTGGTCCCAATTATGATGTCATTTCTTCAACTATGACACATTCTTCCCTGTGAGGGGGTGGAGGGGTGCCGCCAGTTGGGCAAGGGCTAGGAAAATGTTTAAAAGGTGACAGTGCCAAGGAAGCTGCAGAGTTGCTTTTGCGTAGTTGGGGTGGGCCATGACTGGATAGCCTTAAGCTAGCAAAGGGGACAGCATAGCCATCCTTTAAGACAAGATTGCCTAAGAAAGTTACCTCGTCCCTAAAGAATTCACACTTGGAAGGTTTCATGAAGAGTCCTGCCTTGTGAAGGGCTGTCACCACTGCTTCTAGGTACTTGGCATGTTGTTCTGGGGTGGGGATTGGATCAGAATATCTTCAATGTAGACCATGGCGCATGAAAAGTGCAAGTCCCCCAGCATGTTATTGATGAGGTGCTGGAAGGTGGCTGGAGCATTCTTTAGTCTGAAGGGCATCACCCTGAACTGGAAGAGGCCTCAGTGGGTGCAGATAGCTGTAAGCCACTTCTGCCCCCTTGCCACCCTCACCTGATTGAAGGCGTTCACTAGGTCCAACTTTGAGAAGATGCGGGACTTAGCGATGTCCTGGGCAATGGTTTGCTCCAAGGGCAGGGGGTATGGATTGGGGATGGTAATTTTGTTGAGGTTGCCATAGTCAACACAAAGGCGCAGGGAACCATCTGATTTCCTAGTGAAAACTATGCGGGAGGTGATGGGGGAAGGTTTTAAAGAGCTACCCCTTCTCTAACATCTCTTCTAGCCAAATCCCCAGAGCCGTGTCCTATTCCTCAGAGTAGGGGAGAGGGGGCAGTTGATTTTGACTAGGTCAACCGTCAGCTGGAATGGTAGATCATATTTGGAGTGTAGGAGAAGCTTAAATGCCAGTGTCATATCGAAGATAGCCTTGTAAGGGGCTAGGGAGGAAGGGAAGTCTGAAGGGAGGTTTATTGGATCGGGGTCAGGAGGGGAGATGAAGCCAAAAGAGGTGCCCAAGCGAAGGTTTTCTAGAAGGGGATACTCCCCGCTCAGCTTAAGGTTTGTGAATAGCAAGATGTTACTCATAAAGTTAATACAGACCTGCTGGCGGCGCCACCAGCCCACCCCCAGAATTACATGATAGAGCAAATCCTGTACAGCTAAGAAGTGGTCACAAAACCCAAAATCATGAATGGAGAAGTGTAAGGGGCGTCAGTTGTGGTAGGACTTCATGGGCACCAATGGGGCGCCCATTATAGATGAAGCTTCCTCCATCAACAGGTCTAGAGAGCATGCCACACTGAGATCAATAAAGTTATCCACTGCTCCCATGCTAAGGAGGGCTTGTTTGGTGGTCTCACCCATCTCTGAGGGAAAGAAAACAGGAAACAGGAATTAGGCTTGATCCTCTTTATTGGGTAGAGCAAGAGAGAGAGCACCATAAAAGGGCATGGCCCATCATCAAAAGAGATTGCTCAGGAGGCGCTGTGCTGGTTTGTTACTGAGATAAGATTGTCACTTCTTTCTTGTCCCAAATGGGGAGGCAGGGGTTGATGCGTACACCTGCTCCACCCTCTTCAGGGGGAGTCAGGGTCAATCAGGGGTACAATAGCATTGAGCAGAACAGATTATGAGCTCTGGGAGCCCAACAGGCCACCCTCCTGGTCAGGGGTAGGGACAGGGATGCTGCAGGTAGGGGTTCCCCAAAGGGGAAATACCCAAGGTAGACACAGAGGGGGGGGCAGAGGGCCACAAGTTGGGGATGATTTCCTTTTTTTGCCCACTGGCAGAGGGGGTGATACAGGGAACCTCAAGAGCTGCAACAGAACATGCAATGATGTGGAAGACCTGACACCAATTGAGTGAGCTACAGAGAATGAAATTTGTAATGACCCTTGGAGAGGGTCCCAAGATTTATAAGCCGCAGTGGAGTCCAAGGAAGCACAGAAGGCAGAGATAGCAATTTTGGAGGGGATTGGCACAGTGGGAGCCAGGACCGCAAAGGCTTCAATCAGGGAGGGTAGGTTCATAGCTGATTGTCCCAATGTAAAGAGACTGAGAAGGTGCAATGGTCTTGACTTGGGGGCCTGGACTGCTGAAGTGACCAGTGCAAGAAGAGAGGTAGTGTTGCCAGACTTGGCAGCAGAGTGGAGCACTCCCCTGACCCAGCGGCAGGTATCCTCATCCAGGGCGTCGAGAAGAGCCACACTCTGCTGGGCATCATAGGGAGAGAGAATTTCCCGCCATCAGCAGTAAAGTGTACGGGAGCTCTTCCAGGACACCCAGGACTTGGTTGGCTACCTCATCAGAAGGGATAGGGGGACCCCCATCCCTATCATGTTAACTGATGGGATGACACTCGTCACTGGGGCTCAGCATGGAGAAGACCAGTTTAAAAAAGCCTGTCAGCAAGCTCAGATGAATGAGGCAGCCAATAAGCAGGAGAAGACCAGGTTGCAGAGGGAGTGCACGTTCATAGTAAATGTGTAGACCAATGCTTTGCCAGTGCCAGCAAGGAGGGTGGACAAGGCTGATATTACATGTCAGTTCATTATATCATGGATTCAGCCGATAAGAATTAGACTGGGCTCCCAATCAGGGTGCGTGAGCACCAGTGGAGAGCCCAGAATGCCATAGGCACAGTGGTCCAAGTGACTTGTAGGAATAGAGTTCTATTTGGGATGTGAGGAAAGCAAAAGTTCATTAGTGTACTAAAGTCCCCCAAGGCAAACCAGATGGTTGCAATGGGGGCAACTGTGAGTCTTGCGGGGCAACCCCAAGGGTGGGAGAGGCAGGAAGGACAACTTCTCCAGGGTTTGCGGTTGCTGGCCTTCATATTTGAACAAGTGAGCTTACTTGCCAGTGAGGGGCGACACAAGGACCGCTGAACAACCAGTGGTGAGATTGGAGGGGGATGGAACCCACAAAGAGCGTTGGGGCTGAGCTTTCCCTGAACTGGGTGCTCCAGGCCCCACAGATGGGCTAGGCCATCAGCGGGTGGACCAGGTATGGACCCTGAGTCTGTGAGTGGTGGGGCAGGGACGCTCTGGTGCTGCTCCAACGGAGGATCAGCTTCTGAGGAGCCCACGGCAGAATGGATGGATAGATTTGCATTCAACGGATATGCAAAAATGGATGGGAAGCAGTTTTGTTGTCAGTAGCAAGCTGGTTACTATATTTACAATCTGCCGCTCTATGGCAGGGTTGATTGACCAGATAATCCAGTTGGTGAGCATTGGAATAAGAATCTGGGTGGCAGAGAGCTTTGCCAGATTGATTGACAGAATTTCAACAATAAAATATGGCAGATGGAGGCTGCAGCAAGCTGAGCAGGGTATTTGAGGTTTATTTAGTGCAAAGTGCAAGAAGATAAGAGAATGAACTGACAACTGCCCCTGGGCATGGCAGTTGACTTTAAGTATTGGGCGAATTGCATGGGGAGGTATTATAGGATTGTCCAATTGGGGTTTGGCAATGGGTTTGGTTGGCTGGCGGGGAGGGGTTGAGGGATATTCAAACCTTGGCAACTTCAAAAAAACCTTTGCAAATTTTTTCACATTTTTGGGACCAAACCAGTCAATGGTGCGATCTGGGCCCTGATCATCTAAGTTGGCCTGTTTGCATGATTCAGAACTTCTGGATTCATCCTGGGAGGCTGTGGCTGCTGGGATAAGTTGTTTGAGACCCGGTCTGAACTCTCAATTAGGCTGATTGCATGATCCAAACTTCCCAGATCTGTCCTGGAGGGTTGGGGCAACTGGTCTGAGTCATTAGATGCCTGGTTTGGAATCCAAATCGTGCCCTGACCTGATTTCTGGTGCCGTCCAGTCTGGACTGGCTCCCCTCAGACCAGAATTTGTAGACTGGGCTCCGATGTTGGTGCAGGCTATTTCATCAAAATTTTGACATAGTTTACCTGGGTAGTGGGGGCCCAGAGGCCATGGGAAGGCCCCTGGCTTGCACAATCTCTCTTCAGACCCCTCTACTAAACTTAACAGTGTTGAGGAGGGAGGAAGGAGTGTTAATGGGTTATACTTGGGGGGAAGAGTGATCACTAAGCATTCATCTATCACGTGCATCAATTCACTCAGCTGTGACAGGGGATCCACTTGTGCCTTTTGGCTTCTTTTTGTCTAGAAGGTGTGTTGCTCCCTATCCAGTTGCAGGGGCTGGTCTCCAAGACTTACAGTCATCAGTAATTAATTAGTAATTATCTAATCACCTTTATGGAACATATTCAAGCTTACTGTTACTATACACCACATCACAGACCAGTTCAAGCAGTCCCCTGCACACACTATCATACACTCACCCACATACACGCTACCACATGCACCAGAGATAATAGCATCCATGGAATAAACAAATATATAAGACACCACATTCAAAATGATCACAAGTGACAAACAATACCAAAAAACAGAGTTATCAACAACCAGTACAAAGAGACTGCACTGAACGGAGGTTCAAGCTTTTATAATGCCTAATCACAACCTAAAAAGAGATACAACCACAATTTCTATATGTTGATAGTGCACAAATGCACATGTACGTGACACAAGACAGTAAATATATAATGGCAAGCACTGATCATACTTCACAGAACATGTAATATAGATGTTACTACAAAAAAGCACTATATATCTATCCTTGGTGAAGGCTTAGATGCAACTTAACCCAAAGGTAAAATTTAAATTGTAGCTCTATTGTAATTCTGCCATAAGAATTTGTACAAATTAAAGGACTAAAGACTATGTGAATTATTGACTGATAAATTCAGTTTTTATTGAGGAACCTACATCTGTACCTTATTCAGTCTCCTGAATATAAAAATTTTATGAATAAAAAGAACATATATATATACTCAGCATCATAGGTTCCCAGTTGCTTACAGTTTACATTTGGCCCAATCCAATATAAGCTCCAATTTGTATCATTAAGCAGACTAATATAAGCCAGTTTGAAAAATGACATTGCTTCAGAAGGTTTTTTTATCAATCATTTATACTTTTATCAATCATTTCATAATCTTTAGTAAATTTTTTATTAACTCATACTTTTTAGTTTGCTTTCCTATAAACTATTTCATACCTTTTGGTGCATTTTATTTATTTGAGGCAAGCCAACCAGGGGATGGACATTACTGAAATAGAGAAAGAAAGTATGGACATGAAACCTGAGCAGGGTCAACTCTGTCATAGAAAGTTTTTTTTTCACCTCCAGATCAGGACTCAGATTTTTCTGGTTATGTCATGGGTAAGGTTTTCGTGTTATTATACCTACTAACCACCATTAGCCTCCTTTGGCTGGCACCCCAATTGATGTGCAAAGGACGGAATTGAACCTGCAACCTTCAGGTTGGTAGCCATACGCCCTACCAACTCACCTTCCACCCCCTTTTTGGTGCATTTTAAAACACCTATTTTATACTTTTTAGTATATTCTATCAATTATTTCATGCTTTTTAGTACATTTTTTACCAATTATTTCATGCTTTTTAGTGCATGTTCTATTGATTGTTTCAACTTTTAAGTGATTTTTTTGAAGTCAGTTATATTAATCAAATTTTTTAAAAGTTAGCTTTAATGCCAACTTAGCATGCCAAAACTTTCTTTTGCTTCAATCATTGAATCAAAGCTGAATTTTTGAGTTTTAAATTTTACAAAAAAACAGCTGCTCAAATTGAGCCCAACAAATAAGGTTGGTACAATTGATGCCTTCTGCCCCAGTGTGGGGTGGTGGTGCGCTGCCTTATGGCATTCTTTGGCTGCTGCTGAAGTGCACCTGAGCTGGCTCTGCTAGCTCTCCCAATGCCACCAGGTGTTATGTCCCACCTCAGGACTTAGCCCACCATCTCATGACCTCATAGGCAGTGCTCCAGAGCCCTTTGGTACTCCCTCAGAGCAACCCGCATTTTGGCCTCCAGGTCAAGTATGAGAATCTTTTCCCATATGCAAGTGCAGCCATCTGTAAGTCTTGGGGAATGTCCTTTGGCTCTCGATTGGGCCATCTTCCCATTCCTGAATAAAAGACACCAAAGAGGATGGTGGTACCTCTCATCACTCAGGGCGACCTCGCTCACATAGTAGATGAGCGATGGGTAACAGCTCATCCACTTTGAATCCCACCTCCAATACCCATACTTACCTCGGCAGAACTGTTGTGGGGAATTAGTGAAATCTGTGCTGAGACTATCAAATTGAAATTGGTCAGGTCTAATTCAGCTGGCAATCTGGCTGATGCCCAAAATTTGAATGACTGTAAAAGCATGAAGAATGAGATATCAGCTGGATCACCTGACAGTTCCAATTCAATCACTAAACCAGTAGAACAAATATTGGGCGCCATTGACAAGGGTTCAAAGCCCTCTGATAGTAATTTGGGCGTTGCGCCCGATGTGCTGCTGTTGACTGAATGGATGGTTAAACAACCAAGCACAGGTGGGTTGGCTGTCCCAAACCTGTTCCCAACCAAATGAACCCATCCCTATAAGGGATGGCCTTGGGGGATTCCTGTTGCCCGTTGGGCCAAACGCTGTCATGCTGATTGTCAGAAATGTAGTTGAGCCCTGGTTCAGATGTTTGAGGTTGAACTGACAGAGACTCAGCCCACCGCCAAATTTTGTGATGTTGGTTCCCAAAGAATAAACCTCCCATTCCCAAACAATGTGCCAGTCAGGCCAAATTTGTTGGGTCCCAACCCCATCCTGTCACTACCCAATTGACCACTATTTAATCAGTTGCATGGCACTGAGAAAATTGTTGGTCAATTTTCTTACTTTCCTTTCCCAATAAATTTTTTGCTAAAAAATCAAATATTCTTTATTTTCTGTTCTGACTGCATCCCAGATGGCATTTCCCTGGTGGCCCATTGCCCTACACTCTGGGTGGGCTTTACCAATTCTTTTGGTCACCATGGCTCCCTCTATCATTGATTGGGCCCAGCGAGTCATACAATTTTGGTCTTACAACCCCGCTCTTATGAATTTCTGACAACAATACATGGGGATTTTATGGCCCTATGTACAACAATGGATAGAGAGAACCCATCTCCTTATCACCCCCAATGAGTTGGCCTCTCAAACCAAGAATCTCGTTGAGACTGTCCCAGTAATCCCACCTCCTGCAGTTAGAACCACTGGGTTGGAAATGGGTTCAGTGTGGTTTGCTGTTGGAATGCTCCTTACCCTGTTGTTACACCACCACTTCATGGTATCACATTTCCTGGCTCCATATCAATCAAGTCGTATGGTTGGCAATGCCTCTGGCATTCTGGCTTGCTTTTTGGGTGTTCACACATCCCGACTGGCAGGCTGGTCTAAAATTCTTCTGCCATTTTCATGACACCATCATTGAGATGGCCACAGCAGTTTTTTAAACCTACCAGATTAATCGATTTTTGCCCTTTTAAGGGCTATTTTGACTTGAGCTTCAGGTCTAAGGCCCAGTCATTGGCAGCAGCTAAGATGTTAATGATTTTTAAACCATTTCAATCCCTACCATTTGCACACAGCTCCTGGATGATGCTACTCTTGTGGTTCATTTTGCTAGGTTGTCCTCCCATCTTTCTCCATAATGCCTTCACCACAAAATCATGGAGGGATTGGCCATTTATGGCGCAGACCCTGTGCTTCAATTCATGATCCCTAATGGGGCAGATTTTTTAGCAGGGCCTTACACCTTTGCAATGATCTACTCATTTCATTGTGACCTTCACTTGTGATTCCCCTGCACCATGATCAGGTCTTCCCCTGATCATCCCTTTTGGGCACATGTCAAAAATGGCCACGCTATCTGCCCCTTGTGCTTTGAACTTGATCATTCAAAGTGCAATGCCCATAAGTTTCTGCTCCAGCTGCTTCAGCCAATCCCTCCTCCAGTGGCAGCTAGGCTGACACTATGCCCAAATTTTTTGAGTGGGGATCAGTCCTCCTGCCCCCAATCTCAGCAAATTCCAGTGCTGCTTCTAAGGTGGCAGCCAATCTAAAATATTAAATTTATCTAACCATGATTGGATGACTGAACTGGTCTTAGCTGAGCTGCTATGGTCAGCAGTGCACAGCCAATCAGTTTCCACCACCCCTCCCATTCCAATGGCTGAGCCAGCACTAGCCAATTTAAATCCATTCAAAGCACACAAATGGATTGATAATAAAGATTGGGCTTATAATGTTAAGCCTGATTTTGCCCTGAAGAAATTTTTTGTTGAACCTCCCAATTTGTGTCCACATTATTTTTGCTCTAAAAATGGTTATCATATATATAAAACTATAAATAAAATGGCAGTGGAAGCAGCTGCTGCCCCTGCCAACACTCATCCATCAACATCTTCATGGGGTGATGGAGCCCCTTGTTGAGGGTATTCCTATCCCCAATTTCCCTCACAAGTTTGAAGGAGGTGCAAAATATGAAATTGAAGAGCTTGCTTTTGGTGTGAGTTATGCATGCATTGATGCGGCAAAAACTTCTCTTTTTGACCCCAATTATCCCCAAACCTGCTGGTGCATCAAGTCATTTACTTGTGTGCCAGCTCTCATCATTTTTGCTGAGCATCAACTTGCTCAATATGTTGAGGCGATGGACACTGTGGCCTCATTAATGAAGAAAACCCCCAGCTCTACCTCCTTATGCCACATGCTGCTGATGCTCCCACCCCAATGCTATCTGCCATGGTCTGCCAGCTAAAGCAGGCGCCAGACAAAAGTTTCCCCAAAGCTTCCTCACCTTTGGATATGGCTTCCTAGGCTGTTAGCTGAGGGGCTATATTAGGAATTTTTTATCTATGATAATCCCTTGGTTTGGCCCATTTGCAAATAAAGATGTGTGGTGGCCCCCCCTTTGGGTTGGGCACCACGAGTGCTAAAGAGATGCCAACTTAGCACTTTTTATACATCAAGGTGTATAGCTTGGGCTATAACAAGTACCTAGTGACCGTTATGCTGTAATCTATGCCGATGTTTTTTAGTATACCTGAATCCAATTAAACTAAACTATCCATTACATGTTAAAATGTTACCTGGGTAAGCTTAAGCTTAGACCTGGAGGGGAGCACAGGGTTTTTACAGGGTAAATGCCCACTGGCGTGTTAATATCACTATGTAAGGGTTAACTATGAGCTATATAGTTTTCTACTTAATGATTATATAGTACCGGTGACCCAATGGCTCATCAAGTTTAATGGCTTAAAGCTGATCGCCCCACTTCTAAACTTATAAGGCTAGTTAAATATTTATCTAAAAATAAAATCAAAAAGGTGATATTTTATACCTAGGTACCCAAAATTATTAGGCATGCAGATGTGCCAAACTAGACTTAATGGCTTATAATTATCAGTAACTAGGTGATAAGTATCTCTCTTCACAACCTGTATAAGTAACCAGAAAAGCCGTAAATCCCCTCGAGTTGCTTCACAAACTTATAAATGCATGCATTTTATTATCTTTACCCTCTTATGGGGCTGCATCAAGTATCTTTGTTTTTCTTTAAGCTTACCCTGGCTCAAGATACCGCTAAAGTTTATTACCACTAATTATATAAAATTTTTAATATCTTGCAATGATAAATATCACACTCACCCCAATTTTATTTTATACTTCAACCTTTACATTTCAAACCTAAAAAGGTTGTACCCTCCTATTTGGGTTGGGCACCGCTAGTGCTAAAAATATTGTACCCCCTAAGTTACATACCCAACCGGAGTAAATAGTTTTGGCTCTATATCCTACCTGACAAGTTTAACTTTAAAGGATGAGGGTATCAGCCCAATGTAGGCTCAGATCTCGGGCGTCTACCATTAGGTATTCTTGAATCATGCCTAAAGTTGATTTTAATATTGCCATCAGTTTTACAAGGGGGTACCCACTTTTAAAAAAGGTTGCCCATCCATTGGCTTAGAATTAACAGACGGTGACTGCCTATATCTGCGGTATAAGCTAAACGGTATGGTTTATATTGAAGTATGGCAGGTGGCACTAAGGTGACAGGGGTTATCTTAGAATTAAGTTAAAAATCAGACATACAAATTTATTTGGACCCAATTTTTGAACGATATCACTAGCCTAGGTACCATTCAAACTTAAGGTTGGTAAGGCCTCCATGTGGCTTAAACTTCCTGACGAAGTTTATCACACCCCAACTATACCTTAAGGTACTAAGATCCCAAACTTTATCTGTTACCGATTGAGGGCTACTACGCTTGCCGTCCTAAAACTCCCGGCAAGTTTAGGCTTAGTGCCGCGCTTTAAAACGCTATCGACGATAGTTTGGTACCTCGGATCGAATAATCTATCTCTACCGTATACCCTATTTTAGATCAGGTCAGCTACAACCATCAACTCGGTAAGGTGGATGGTACCACCCTGGCTTTTAGCCGCCCCTAATATTTTATGGGGGGTACATGGTACCGTTGTTAAACTTTAAAGCCCAAGGTCTAATCGACTTGGGTTCCGCTTTACCGAGTTAAGTTTACCCTTTAACTTTAAGCCCTATAGATAGTTTTAAAGTTAAACCGCCTTGACCGTCAAGCTCCTACCACGTTAGTTGGAAACCGCTAGCGATAAAGTTTCTGGTGGGCGTCTAACCCAAAACCCCCGTATGAAACTTTATTCAGTGTTCGCCGTCATATTTACCCCACCTCTATATTCGATAGTTAAGCTTGGCTTGGCAGGCCTTGGCAAGCTGCCGTAAGTTAGCCCTTCCTAACCTCTACCCAGAAAACGGTGGGAAGTGACCGTACCCGCGGTCACTTTAACCCCTTTGAACCTTACCTTTTGCAAACTGTTTACCGGCTCATGAACCTTGGTTTAAAATATTACGTTGTGGGTAATAAGGTTAAACCTATAAGTAGGATCTTTTACCAAAAACTCAAACCAGTTGACGATACGGCGTCGTCTTCAACCCGAGTTAGGGGGTTGGACCTTCAATGGTGACGTTGACGAGTTGCAAGTTCACCAGCCCCGAACTTAACATGATCTAGAACATCCCCAACCTAAAGATAATTTGACAGTGGATTAAGGGGGCTGATACGTTAAACAGGGGCTCAACCTGATATTAAAAGAGGACATTAATCCTTCATATCCAGTTTGCCCCGATGGTAACCTTACAAGCCAACCTACGCTCTATATCAATTTCTAGGCTCGTGGCCTTACAAACGCATAGGTCCGCTAGCATTCGTAAGCGTCCAATTACCAGATGAGGCTGGTTCGCCTTTAGGGGCGTGAGGTGCTCCGTTTATTTAGCTGCCCGGTGTAAATCGAAAGGCCCCCTAAGGGTTGCGCCTAAGGTAGGCGGAACCCCGCCCGCTTGGGGGTCCAAAGATTAACCGGACGAACCAGTTGGGTTTCGATACCATGCGCTACCGCTTAGGCCTTTATACGGGATTTAAAAAGGTTTCGGAGTACAGCTTAAACGATCCTGCAGCAAAGCCCTTTGAGCCCAAAGGTAGCCACGATCTATAACCTTGGCGTGGCGCATGGCTTTCGATGGACGTCCCCGGCAACTGACCAAACGAGCCGCGCCGATTGACCGTATGGGGAGTTCGCCGCGACAAAAAGCGCCCCTCCCCGCGGCATGCCTGCGGTTCGATGGCAAAAGCTAAACCGCCTGATTTTAAAACCATCTTTGCCCAAGTTTCGCCGGTGAATTTACGAGCGTTACAAAACGAACGGATCGGGGGAGAGATAGGATCACCGCCAACGGCGCAACTACAGATGGAGGTGAAGGGCCACGCCGGTGTACTATAACGGATCGGGCGGGGCGAAACTCTACCCCATCAAACGGGGGCCAACCGGGGCCAACCGGGGCCGAGATTCGGGGCCCGGGGTTAAGCTTACCGTAAGCTTGGGGGGTCAAGCGGGCGGGGGGCGGTTGGGGGAGGCGGCGAAAAGGCTTTGGAGGGGCGGGAAGGGGATAAGGTGGAACAACCTGATGAGCACGGCGGTAAGGAACTTCAGTACGGGGGCAAGGGCCGGAACGACGTGGAGGGTGGTAACCGCGGCTTGAGGGTTGGTAGAGGCCACCCAGCTGCCGATCAGTTTTATACAGAGGGCGACGAGCTTCACGAGCTTCGCCTTCCCCTTTACGGGGGCCGTAAAGCTAAAGCGGCGGGCCCACACGTCGGCCAGACCCGTAGAGGCGAGGTACCTTAGGCAGGTTACCACGCGCGCGATATCCTGGAACCTGGGGGCGCCAATAAAGAGTTGGGCCAACCAACCCGAGGGTTCCTCTTTTAACCCAACACTGGAGCTAATGTTGCGGGTTGAAACTTGCCTCACCCCGTTAAAGGGATAAACTTGCCTCGCCACGAACGCAAACTCGCCAGTTGAATTATCCGAGAAGCCAACCAGCTCGACCCAGATGGTGGCGTGAGGGTTAATTAAAGGTTGAGGGACCCACCGGATAATTGAACTGGTGACCCGGCGTTCCCGAACCCACCGTACCGACCTGCAGAAGGGCAGAATATCCCCGAGGTGGATAAACCGGAACACCGGTTGGCCGAACGGCGAAGTGGGTGCATCCGAAGCGGGCATCAGATTTCTACTGAAGTAGCCCCTCAATACGATACCGTAACTCGAGATGGTAAAAGTAGAGCAAACGCCCACCATCCGATAGAGGTAATCGAAGCTTGGATCGCGCTCTATAGCGGGAGGGGGCAAAAATACCATACGGCAGTGTTGTACGGGTTCAGCTGAAACTCAAGTTGGCTTATAAAGTGGACACAGCTGAAGATACGGATTAACCTCCCATCCCCCACGTATACTTCAAGTAGGGTAAGTTGGCCATACGGGGTCGAGTTACGTATAACGATAAGCTCCGTAGCCCTTCGACGTACGCATTGAGCCCCCGTTAAGTGAAGGAAGGTTTCGGCCATAGGGTTGATATCCAAAACCTCAAGGTTCGCGTCAAGTACGAGGCACCCGTACTTACGAAGCGGACACTCCGAGCTAGAATGGTCGTTTGGGTACCCGGTTAACTTTAAACCCGTGGTGGGGTGTAGCGGGAGCATGGCCACAGGTAACCCAATAGGTTCCATCCCAACTTTTAAAAACTTATAATTTTTTGGACGTCCCTCTAGCACATGTTTGGTTTAAATCGGTCCGTTCGGTTATCGGGGGGCCGGTGATACTTGTGACGTCGTCGTCGTGGGATCTGGTAAGGTTAAATTAAGATCCACCCATCTTTGAACCAATCAGGGTACCCCTAAAATTTATACCCTGGAAGGCTTAAGTGATGGTTAATTATACATACTGGTTATTTTAAGTTTACTAAAACTTGGGGATCATTTTTATCATCCTTTTTTAGCACCGGGTGATCATTTTTACCATCCTTTTTTTAGCGCCGGGTGATCATTTTTACCATCCTTTAAGCCAAACTTTTCTGTTGATTGAACAGTTAGTTTTTGTTTTTATCTAATAGTCTGATCAATCAACTAATCGATATAATCTTTAATCCATCAATCCAAAGTCTAAACGATTAACATTTTAATTAACCAATTTTCAGTTTCAAATTTTACATCAACTCAAAGCATCCGGGTTGGTGCATATTAACCACCGGTACAAAATAAATTACGATGGTGTACATAGCACCCACCACCCGTATACCTTTAAACCTTATAACTCGGGATCGATCGGGTGATCCTTTTCAATTTAGACCTCAAGCTTAGATTTTGTCAAAGTTACCCCACTCCCAATACAACACCTTATGAACCTCAAAAGTGAATTAACTCTATACACCTTATGAACCTCAAAAGTGAATTAACTCTATTCACCTTATGAACCTCAAAAGTGAATTAACTCTATTCACCTTATGAACCTCAAAAGTGAATTAACTCTATACATCTTATGAACCTCAAAAGTGAATTAACTCTATATATCCGCTTAATTGAAAAATGATCTATCTTTGATAACTTTTACCGGTGACAGAAATAAAATTTTAATTTAAATATTTTGAGATTTAAAGCGATACCCGTTTAAACTGAATGTCACCACCCGTGGACAAGAGGGGTGAAATTATAGGCAGATTTGAAATTTTAAATTCAATTTAGTGATGGAAGGTTTCATATAAAAATGATCAAAGTTTTACCTTATGGTAAAAACAAGTGCATGATATATGCCTTATGGCTGAAGGTTGTTAGAAGCTTTGTTAACATTTTATCTACATTTATGATAGGATAATATCATTGTGTTTGTCATTCAACTTTTAAAAGAACATTACCTGAGATGGGTAGATTAAGTAATGATTGGATTAGCCTAACTAAAACTGTATATGAAGCAGGCAAGTAGCTGGTAGATAGATTAAAATTCATATAATTATATTAAATTAGGTAGTATTTTAGTTGTGGCGGTTTAGGAAGTCATCTTATAAATAAATCATTATAAATCATGTTTATTTCAACACCTACTCCTAATTTACCAATCTCAGATAAACTTGACTCAAATATCCTATGATATATATAATTGTTCAGTTGACTTGACTAGTCCAATGTTTCAGGTATAAGGTTGCAGTTTTTACTTATTTAGTTTTTATTATTTGGTTGATTTTATCAGTCAATTATATGGTCAACTTTCAGAAAACTAACTATATTACCTCATTTTATTTACTTGGTTGATTTAAATGGTCAACCTATACTAAATTTACTGATTGCCATCTATAAATATACATTTTAAATCTAGTTGATTTTATTGGTCACCCTATGCAAAAACAAACCTCCCATAATAATTTAAGCCCGTCATGCTACGATCTCATACTTGAACATACCTCAGCCATAGGGCATATGTCAAAGATTTGGGAAAGGTGGTTAAATTTACAAGTGGATGCGAGTGATCAGTTACCCACTAGATTTTATAGCCGAGGGTTTATATAGGGTATGTAACAGATCAAAGTAAGTTATTTGAATTTGGTATACAACAATAAGGATAACTTTTTAACATGATATACGATAATAATATTTAATATAATAATAACGGTATGCAGTAAATGGAAGCAGCATCTTAAGATGACAGATTTTTTACAAGTAACTATTTTTGTCACATTCCACACCCTCCGCAATTTATTTTGATGCGCACCCATCAGTTGGCTACTGTCAATTTTTCTCACCCAATCGAAGTTAAAAGGTGGTTCAGCAGCGTTCCACCCAAAGTTTTCACTCTCCATAATAAGTTGGACCAACTTGGAACCCGTTATTACCGATGCCAACGGTTGCTTTAACCAGTTATCCCTTGAGATCTATGAATAATGATCGTGTACCTAAGCATAACTGGAACCTGGTTACATGTATAACTGATTCAACGCCATTTAAACAGAGATGTGATAGCCATAATAGGGACCAGTATATTTTTAAATTGAACAGGGATGCATAATAGCATACACTCACTATAAGCCTCATATGCAATAGAGGGATCATAAATTATATCTGTAATTGTGCCAACCGGTCCATTCATGAGACCCTTGGCCAAATATTTTTTTCTTAGAATAATTCTGGCTCCTTTACATAGATATAATTCACCAGACTATAAGTCTCAGGGAATATCCTTTGTCTCTCAATTGGTCCATCTTCCCATTCCTGAATAAAAAGACACTGAAGAGGATGGTGGTACCCCTCATCACTCAGGGCAACCTCACTCACATAGTAGATGAGCAATGGGTAACAGCTCATCCGCTTCAGATCCCACCCCCAAGACCCACACTTACCTCAGCAGAACTGTTGTGGGGAATTAGCAAAATCTGTGCTGAGTTTATCGATTTGAAAGTGGTCAGATCTAATTCAGTTGGCAATCTGGCTGATACATAAAATTCAAATGGCTGCAAAAGCATGAAGGATGAGATATTGGCCAGATTGCCTGATGGTTCCAATTCAATCTCCAGACCAGTTGAACAAATATTGGGTGCTATTGATGTAAGTTTGAAGCCCTCAGATAGTAATTTAGGTGCTGCACCCAATGTGCTGCTTTTGACCAAACAAATGGTTAAATGACCAAGCGCAGGCAGGTTGGCCATCCCAACCCGTTCCCAACCGAATGGACCCATCCCTATAAGGGATGGCCTTGGGGGATTCCTGTCACCCATCAGGCCAAATGCTGTTGTGCTAGTTATCAGAAATGTAGTTGAGCCCTGGTTCGGATATTTGAGGTTGAACTGACAGAGACTCAGCCCACCGCCAAATTTTGTGATATCAGTTCCCAAAGAATAAACCCCCCCATTCCCAAACAATTTGCTAGTTAGGCTGAATTTGTGGGCCCCAACCCCATCCTGTCACTACCCAATTGACCACTATTTAATCAGTTTTATAGCACTGAGAAAATTGTTAGTCAATTTTATTACTTTCCTTTCCCAATAAAATTTTGCCAAAAGAAATTTTAATATTTTTTTTTGTTTTGACTGCATCCCAGATGGCTTTTCCCTGGTGGTCTATCACCCCACACTCCGGGTGGGCTTTACCAATTTTTTTGGTCACTATGGCTCCCTCTATCGCCAATTGGGCCCAGCGAGTCTGATACTTTTGGTCCTACAACCCTGCTCTTGTTAATTTTTGATACCAATACATGGGGATCTTATAGCCCTACATACAACAATAAAAAAGAGAATCCATCTCAATATCACCCCCAATGAGCTGGCCGCTCAAGTCAAGAATTTCATTGAGACTATCCTGGCAATCCCACCTCATGCAGTAAGAATCACTGAGTCAGGAATAGGTTCAGTGTGGTTTGCTGTTGGGATACTCCTTACCCTGTTGTTATGCCACCACTTTGCGGTATCCCATTTTCTGGCTCCATATCAAGTTGTACGGTCAACAATTCCTCTGGCATTCTGGCTTGCTTTTTGGGTGCTCACGCATCCCAACTGGCAGGCTGGTCTAAACTTCTTCTGCCATTTCCATGACACAGACAATCCATGAGCTTCATCAGAAGATGCAGCAAGGGCTTCTGAGTAGTTATAGATAGCTACAACCCAGGTGACCAGGTGTATATCTTTTTATAACTTTTCATAAATTAGATTTATCAATATCAGTATCTTTTGCCATTATATATACTGCATCTTCAAAAGGCTTATCCCCAATATTATTTAAAACCTGAGAAGATAAAGGTTGATGATCAAGTGCAGTAATAATTCCATTCATAACCCTATTATGAGTTTATTATAAAGGTCATTGTTCATCTCCCATTTGTCTCATTATCTGTGTTAAAAAATACATTTTTGAGCTGTAAGTATAATAAACTTGACTGAATAGCTTAGCATCTTTTACAATAGTGCAAAGGCCATAATCATCTACCAGAAAGTTGTGGCCAATCACCCACTAGATAAATGCAAAGGCCTCTTTTGGCAGGTTGGCTAACTGTGGTTTAGCATCTCTAAAACTTTGATCAACTCTGAAAAATAAGTTCAACCCAGGAATACTGGCTTAATCTATAAATATTACAGCCTGTATAAAGTTTGGTGTTGATTGGATGAGTAATTTTGGAGTGGTGCCCATCAAAAGGTGCAAAGTGGTGGACAGAGGGGCTTCACTTCAATTCATCCCAAAAACTTGAAGTTAGCTTGAAAAACTTTAGAAGCTCAATGTCAGCCTCAGCCCACACAAAAGCCAGCTGGAAATTTAAATTAAGCATATCATTAAAAAGAGGAGGCTATTAGTCATAAACAGGTACCTCAATGTTCAGCGCTGAGCAAGTGAGACTGTTTTTGGAGCATTTTAAAGCTGGCACAGCATGCTCAGTGAATGGTGCTGTAAAGCCACAGGGGCCAGCCATCAAGCTGGACAGGGATGTGCACCCCTTTATAATCAAAAGGGGTACAAATCCCAGGCCCCTTCCTCTCACCCAGATCTCTTATCTAGGGCATACCCTAGATGAGAGATGGGTAACTGGTGCCCCACCCTGCTTGCCCACACCTTCTCCCTCAACTACCCCATTCCAAATTCGCTCAAGCCTCAAAATAAGCAGGTTTTTATCCAATAAATCTAGCAGATCTGTGAAGCCTTAAAAAATTTATTAAATACCATACCATGGCCCCCATCCCCTGCCCCCAACGGTGGGTTCCCCCAGAGGCTGACCTGCATAACAAAAGAATACCTGTTAAGTCTGATAAGCAGAATAAGTTGAGGAAAAGGGGCAAAAACAGATAAAAAATTTGTCACTCCAGTCTGAAATCAAGATGTGAATTTAGACCCCCAGAATCTGGAAAAATGAGCTAATAGTAGCTTGGAAGTTGACTGTTACTAATGAGGTAAAGTTGGTGTTGGAAACTGTAAAATAAGGTTCAAAATGGGAATTGAACCATACTACCATGGTTTAGCTTAGCATCTCTCTCCCCCCATCCCACCATAGGACCCAGCACCCTGGTAATGGTAGGGTGTTGAGTTATTTCTCTTTTATTAAAATTTTCCCTTTATCTTAATTTAAACACATTTTAAAACTTGGTTGTTAGTAATCTTAATAAATTAAAAATATATGTGCAACAACTACATGGGTTGAAGCCTCACCATCACCTCCCCTAAAGCACATACCATAGTCCCCTGGATCTAGCGGTGCTCTGTGGACCTCAGCTACCCCTATGAGCCTTGGCGTACCCACATAAAAGCCAGGTCATCCCTTAGCACGCTGGGTTCCTAACTGATGCCAATAGCACAAGCACCTCTACCGCTGCTGTCCCAGAATTAATGGACATAACAAGTGAAGATAATATTCATACATCTGTCTGTTCATGTAAAAAATTTTGGCATGCAGTCAATTTTTATCACATTTTAATCCAATATTTTAAAAGCAGCTTGCTGACAGATGTTTTACACTAAACCAACAGCTGTGCGCTCCAACACAGCCCGTCCATTTCCTTTTGCCCCATTTTTCTCAGATTTTACCAAGCCATTGGTATGGCACTTGCAGCCTGAAAGGATGGAACAAAGTGTGACATTATATATAATCTTTTTTTGAGTCATGCTATCCCTTTAAAAACATTTTCTCAACTTGCTGTGGTGTCTGTCTATCCAGATAAAATTTTATAATTAATTTTTAACCATCATCCAAGCTAGCTAGAGCTTTATAATTGGTACACTTAATTGTCACCCATGACAATACAATAATCCATTATAAATTGTGTACATGTAATTTTTAAAAATAAACTATCTTTGAGCAATGCAGAAAATAGTCAAAATTATGCAGCAAAGGGGTTTTAAATCAGTTTGGCTACAGTCAAATTATGCATTGAAATGACATATTCTGAAAGATGGTAAACTCACATGTTCTAAACTTGTTTGGTTATAACATAAAGTTGTGCTTTAAGTACTTCTTTGTAAGAGCCACTTCTTTGTAATAATGAAGGAGACAGCAACTCAAAAGAAGCGACAGTTGAATAAGAAGCTGCAGCATTTAGCTCAAGCGTTTACATGAAATGACTGAAGTTAAATCAAAGTGACTTGTAAATAATAAAAATAAATGTCACAATCTTATGCTCTCAAAACTGATGACCAACTTATTCATCATCTTGATAAAGTTTGAGGATGCAAGTTATAAACTTGTGCTATTGAAATTAAATACCAGCGTACCAAGAGTCTTGCCAAAGATTAAGAATACACTTCTCAAGCTCATGCAATGGAACATGTTGATCAACGCACCTCTCATTGGAAAAGGGATAGAGTATACCTCTCTCAAGCATAACTCTATGAGACAGAACAAAAGCATAAGGATTTAAAGCAATGTCACCATGGTGCTCATTCTCAGCATACTGCTGATGCGCAAGGGTTATATAAGGAAATCAACAACTTCTAAAATTGGATAGATGATATCTGCACAGAGCAGTGTTACACTAATCAAGTGGTAGAATATCCTAGGATTGCTGCCAATCATATCAACCTCTGGGACTCATGAACAAAAAAGGTTTGGAAGTTTGAATTGATGCCATTGTCATTTTAAACAATCTGCTAGATTGAACATCTATTAAAGGCATTATAGGATAATATGGAGCCTGTTGTCAGAGACTGGTATACTAATGACCTGGTTGTGGGTAGATAACCATGAGCTTGCTTAACAAAGGGTTTGATCCAGTATGACAAGGACGATAGAGACATCCAGGTATAAGAAATGGTGGGTATGTTGGTATGGGAGTTGCCTACAGATATGTTTTATAAGAGAATTTTAGTCCAGGGTGCGCCCCCTCTTCTTGGACCAGGTGGTGTTCCCTTTACGTCCAAAAAAGTCTGAGAAGGTCAGCTGCCCCTCTTATATCATATAATGACCTTGCCCATGTGGTGGATGAGCAGTGGGTAACAGCTTACCCTTTAAGGATCCACCACCTATCCTAATATTGACTTCAAACAAATTGGTACTGAGAATCAAGGGAATTTGTGTCAAACTATTGAAGAATTGGCAATCACGTGGGGCAAAAGGGTCAAATGGGTCCAGCAGCAATGAGCCTTTGCCAACAAGGCCC